>OY759271.1:51658498-51818842 GCA_963662155.1 Lamellibrachia columna
GCCTCGTGTCATAGCTCGACTGACGAATGTCGTCCGCTGCTAACCGTCTACGCAACTTTACCTGTGCAGCAGAAGCCAGCAGGCACAAACACAGAACATTGAGGTATGTTGCATTTCGATCGTTCTTCGTATCGCTTTTATATTCAAATATACGCCGTTCAACCATGGCGAACGTGTAATGGCGTTAACGATTGTGCGTACTGGAGAATCCCTTGACTGGCTGCGTGCATGGTTGGGGAACTTTATGAGGCGCAGTAGCGTTGCGCTTAGAACGTCGGGCTCGACAGAACCCGGGTTCTAGTCCTCTTGCTGCCATTTCGAAGATTTGGCAATTTCGTTCATCCGACGTTGCCGTTGGAACATTTCTGCCGGGGGTGACGTTTAAACCGTTTTTAACAGTCCCGTGGACTGGTTAACTCTTTATATAAGAACGTACCTTTGCTTTTTATCTTCACTTTACCAAATCGCACCTTGCCGTTTTCAGAAAAAAATTGGAATAACCACATTCAGTACACTTCTTCACTGCATCCCTTGAAATGGGGGTTCACCGGGGTGCCATTTTCACAGAGTCTACGCCAGCCTGGTCTGCTTCTGATGTGCGTAGCAAGGCCGGCGTAGATTTGTCTATTCCTGTGTATTGTCCTTCCAGCTTTCTCTGGTGGCTCCGTCTTCTCTTGTCCGCCAGACTGCCTTGCAGGGTGCTTCTTGGTGTGCCGAATGACGTGAGCGAAAACACCGTCACAAATCGTGCTTACCGCACTAACACTGGTCTTGGTGTATTTATATTACGAAAATAAGAATACGGAAATATCCACCATTGTTTGTTTTTTTCACTTTGCCATAGGATTTTGTGAATGTATACATAGTATTACATACAAGCAAGTTTGTATTACTATTTGTACACTTTTGTGTTTGCATTTGTTGGAAATGTGTATATTTATATTCATTGAAACAGAGCGGGCCGTTTAGGGAATACATGTCCCAGAATAGTATTGTGTGCTTTGCAAATAACTTGTTATTGCATGAACTCGATAATATTTCATCATTCAGTGACAGGGTCACATTACCAGGAATACATGCGTTCTTTGTTAAACAGGTTTTTTTTATTTTTTTACAACAAATTGGAATGCGTTTGGTAGGTGGAACGTGCTATAATATGTTGTGGCATCAACAGTCTGAAGGAAATCGATCACTGGTTTGCAAACCACTGACTCGCTATGCGTTTTTTTACAGGATTATCTTACCAAAATTAGTCTTCACAAACGGATTGTTGCATTGTTTGGGGCATTGCCTGCCGTGTGATGTTGGAAATAACAATGCATTGTTATTAGTATATACGATTTCCGTGATTGAGCACTCCATAAAACGTAGTTGCAAATATTACAAAGCTTTGACATACGGGTCGCTCTGAAGTAGCAGTGGCCACTGGAACGGTAGTTGATGAAACGTTAGTGAATACACTACACGGTATTAACCTATATTATATTGAACGGGTTGACGCCATAACACAAAATAAGCCTCAATTAGCAGACACAGTCACAATAGTAAAACTAGGAGTAGGTTGTACTGAGAAATTGTGTGTGTTCTTACGTCATAATAATGTCTTAATAATAATAATATCGTGTTTTAAAAGATGACTGGGTCTTCTCTCTATATATTGTACTATTTCAATATTCGGTGGTCATCTTAGAGTTTGCTATGAAAGCAGTAGCATCCATGATATAACATTTGGGGTATCGAAGTACTTCCCATATACGTACAAAGTATGAGTATATGATGAGATAAGTAATTCTTTAAAACGAGCCGCAGTTTGACCAGGGTATGCCCTAAAAGTTCGACAGAAGATTTCCGACAATATAGAACAGCGTTTAACCAGAGATCACAGGTGCTCCGTGCAAGTGTCACTGTCTCCGTTATAAGTGTCACTGTCTCCGTTATAATTGCAACAAGCCTGAAGAAGGGCTTCCTGTTTCATTATGCGAGCTCCGTCGGTAATTATCTCAGTCTGCCGATTTATGCTATTTTGACCTGTTATTTGACTTGTCAAGGGAACACCGGAAAGTCGTAACGATGTTGTCCAACGTTGGACAGTGTGCTATATATAGAACATCTATATATACAGATCATACGCTAACTCCCCCAGCAGATCCTCATAGATGAAGTGGAAGGGGTTTGTTTGTTAAAAACAAAATATATATTGTTTGTTAAAGGGGTTAATTGGTTTTGGGCCCATGTGCCTATAAGGGTTAATAAAACATAAACATATGCTACAATTACAAGAATATCACGCTAGTGGTTTAGGAAAACCTTGTTGAACACACATCATCTTTATTTCATGGGCCATACTGTTAGATAACCCTACGTCACGAGTGCGTGTAATTTGGCAATATTAGTTCACCAAGACGTGAAAATGTATTTGTGAATACCTATTACTAATACTTGCCAATATGATATGGCCATGCTGTTTGCGTCTAAAGCTTGTGCAACATATGTTGGCATTTGTTTATTAAACTTATCCCCTTCTGACATAGTAGCTATCTTGATTGAGAGTTTGCGTTGCTCCTGTGTATACCCGTCAGCCCTTTGATCTCGGTCGAAAACACTTAATGCGTCACAGCGGAAGTGTAGCTGCATCGATTTCCTAGAAGTGCCAGGGTCTTATTGGGCGCCCTGGTCAACATGTCAACCCCCGTGAAAACTTACGTTAGTCTTTATTACCTCTTTTAGGTGCATTGCCCAACAATCATGACTTTTAGGTACATTGCCCAACAATCATAACTTTTAGATACATTGCCCAACAATCATGACTTTAGGTACATTGCCCAACAATCACGACTTTTAGGTACATTGCCCAACAATCATGACTTTTAGGTATATTGCCCAACAATAATGACTTTTGTTTCGCTTTATGACTCGAGGAGGGAAATTCGATAAAGATAGAACTTTGTGTTTGCCAATAATTTTTGCATTCTCGATCGGCATCATTTGAAAATGTTCGATTCGTGACGTTAGCGCAAAATAGTGTTGCAACAGAGAAAAAACTAATGGCACCTAGAAGTTTACTTCTTCCTATATTCTGCCTAACCTCTACATGCTAAGTAGTATTTTGTGTCATCTGTTGTGCGCATGCTTTAAAGAAGTTTCCTGTTCGTGCTATGCATGATGGCATTGAGGACAGTGGGGATTGGATGATAATGATGTTAGTCAGATGCTGTTGCCATTATTGCGTTCGTTGTTGTTAGCAGTCTGAGTGCATAATACATCCATTTGTACACGTACATATATTTTCGCACGCACGCGCGCATGCACACACACACACACACACACACACACACACACACACACACACATCCACACACACACAGACACACACCCACACACACAGACACACACACACACACACACACACACACACACACACACACACACACACACACAGCACCAATGTGAAATGTGACGATATACAATTGATACAGTTACTCCTCGAACATTTTACCGTTTCATATAGGGCCATTGGAAAATATATTGCCTTTGATTGACTTCACAGCGTGTTTCAGCCGAATTGTTCTGAATGCCGGCGGCAACTGATCTTAATTCTTCAAAACGTACACATATTAGTGTAGTTCTAAATAAAAAATCTTGCAATGGCCCTGACTTGAAACGACAACACGTCCTGAAGATGAAGAGGGGGAGAGGCAGAGGCGGAGCGGGAAAGGGAGAGAGAGAGAGAGAGAGAGAGAGAGAGAGAGAGAGAGAGAGAGAGAGAGAGAGAGAGAGAGAGAGAGAGAGAGAGAGAGAGAGAGAGAGAGAGAGAGAGAGAGAGAGAGAGAGAGAGAGAGAGAGAGAGAGAGAGAGAGAGAGAGAGAGAGAGAGAGAGAGAGAGAGAGAGAGAGACAGAGACAGAGACAGAGACAGAGACAGAGACAGAGACAGAGACAGAGAGAGTTCGGTTTCGTCAACATCAACACCTGTATTGGTATTGCTCTCGTCAATCTTTATTTGGGCTCAAGTTCTACTTACTATTTCATCCCGTTGGTATTACTGTATACGCGACTTGATATTTGACAGATCAGTGCGTCAGCATATGATAATATAATAACGCGCAAATCTAATCATTCAATTGTCCATAATTCACTCCTCCGTGAAACCTGGTGTCATAATAAG
This sequence comes from Lamellibrachia columna, assembly GCA_963662155.1. Taxonomy (NCBI): domain Eukaryota; kingdom Metazoa; phylum Annelida; class Polychaeta; order Sabellida; family Siboglinidae; genus Lamellibrachia; species Lamellibrachia columna. The sequence goes on from OY759271.1 coordinate 51,662,663, forward strand.
CGCACCCTTTCAGCGTTGGCTGTCATCAAACGGAATCCAATATATTTCTCTGCATTTCAACGGCCATTAGGTTGAACGGGTTTTCATGTCGGCGAGAAGTCCTATTTACAACACCCCGAGGCCAAGCCTATAGCGATTTCTATTACACCATCGAAATGAGTGATTTCACGCAGCCTAATTGTGGACGCGGCAATATTTGCAAGTGACTCTGATTTACCGCCAATTGCTGCATTCAGTGCGGGGCATTGGGTCGGCCATTTCAGGAGCGCGTTGTAGTAGCCGAGAAACGAGTGACGCACGTTCTTAATGACAAAGGTCCACTCTGGCCGAAGGCTCGTTTGTTCGCCGTTGGTTACCATCTACAATGGCGCTGATTTCGATGAATTGAACTGTTTTTTGTTTGTTTACTTATTTCGATACCAGCGATAGATCGCTAATGGTAACCGCGTATCAAATAATCACACTGGTCATTCTGTCCTGTCATAATACATCACCGTCACAATCGACCGTAATTACTCTAAATGCCGACAGTGCGCGCGTTGGAAATGTTTCGCAGTCACGTGAACTTGAGTTCCATTAATCTGCAATGCCGTCTACTCATAGTAGCAAATGTGTGAATTGCGTGGGATGCTAATGTAATGCAGTCGTAGTTAAATTTAACTAGATTAATGAGCATGCACACGGACACTATCGGTGATTCCTTGCTGCGGCATATAATATTGGCACAACTGGCTTAAGGCCGAGACAGAGGGTTGATCTAGCATCGTTGAACTGATCTCGAGAGCCTGAGAATTGTTCCAAGTGTTCTAAGCGCAAACGTCAGTTGTAGTTAAATTAAGGCCTACTAATAGAAGCGTGGGCGATACAGTGGTCGTGAAACGTCAACCCAACAAACATGCACTCGCTCATTCAACAGACAACTGCCCATGAAGGACACCACGCATATATGTCGTATATATAGGTGCGACACTAACGTCAAGTTCGTACAATCTCGAATGATAACTGTCAGTTAGGCGACCAAGCTCATAGCTTGTGGTATGTGAACCTTGTTACGCGTCGACACAAGCGCAGTTGCTGTTCGCGTAGCGACAACGACGATGGTGTTAATAGCCGCGTGTATTTTTTTAAGATCCAGGTTGTTACAACCAAGGGAAACCACAGGCGGAATGACGCCACCGTGCGCTAAAATATCAATTTATATGCACTAGTTTGCCAATACCATGCAATAACGTATTCAAATCTTGCCGTATGTCAAAACCTGCTAAGTGGTTTATAAGGAACGTATTATGTTCGGTGTCGCGTCTTTCTAATTTGCAAGCGACCGAGTGAAAAGAACCAAGATGAAAAGTGTATTTGACTGGAATAAAAGAAACATATAACTGGTTTAGCATATCGTCAAGGACACTCTCATTGGGACAAAGGCTATGTCGCTAGCGTGAGAGCCACCATTATGCTTGACACATTTCAAGAAAGGCATGCCTTGTCTGCGCTGTGTTTCAGATATGCAAGGGACGGTGTGGACAAGTGTGACGTTGTGCCTCTGTTGTAGTCTGGTCGTTTCACACGCCTTCCTAACTGGCAGGACGCGTTACTCGGGCGTAATGTACAGAGGTAATTACCCGTGTATGTCATGTTTTGTAAAATCTCACACAGTTAGACGCTAATGACGCCCTTTGAATGCATGACGTGGCATTGCACAAACACGGCTCTACGTGACTACTTTGCAGGGAATAAGCGAGATAAATAAGCTGGAAATTACCCACCGAGGTGGCAAGACAATTGCACAATTGCACTACTGTAACCAAAGCCTAAGAGGTGCTAGTATATAGCCCTATCAAAGACTTCTTTGTCCACTTGCCATCTGACCTTTTTGCCCTGGACGGCAATATTGTTAAATCTATCAGGTAATGCTGCGGTGGTATATGTTGTAGTGTAGAGTAGTGTAAAGTAGACGGTAGTTTATATTTCGCTATGTACGAAGTGAAAGCAACAGAAAGCTCGAAGGAATTTCGAAAAATGAGCAGCACAACATCACGGACAGACAGTGAAATGTTGGTGTGAAGGATTGCGGAAGAAAGCATAGTTGAATATCGAGGTAAAATAAAAGAGCCATGAAATGGAACAGCAAATGGTTACATTCAGGCGAGATGTTACATTGACTGTATTTGCAGATATCGAGTTCCGGTCGCCGAAGAAGCGAGACAGCGCAGTCGTGATCTTGCAGCGAACGCACTCCACCAAGACAAGCGACGAAGAGTTGTTCGACAAATTATTTCGACTCTTCGATATGAATGGTACGTGTCAGGACGAACCCAGATATATATTCATAACTGTTGGGCAAAGTTCTTCTCTATGTCAGGCTGAACCTGCACAGTATGACGTATGTGGGCACATCTCTTATCTATGTCAGACTGAACCTACACAGCATGACGTATTTGGGCACATCTCTTCTCTATGTCAGACTGAACCTACATAGTATGACGTATTTGGGCACACATCTATATCTTAGACTGATCCTGCATAGTGCGATGTGTTTGGTCACGTAGTTAAAGGATGTTGATATCACAAGCATATTGTGTTTCCAATATGAAAATATGGACCCTTCGGATTGGTGTCTAGATTGTTGCTTCTAAATGTCTGCCTTTTCGTTTGCTTACCCGCAAGTCTTAAGGATGTTCTCAAATGTAACGTTCTTACGGGCGTAGGAAACATTCATTGCGGTTTTGAACAAAATGAATCGCATGCGAATAACAAATCAACCGTTCAAAATACGTCACGACTATTTTAGTTGTGCGTAGTCTGCAGCACCAAACAATCGCGCGGTCCAATCAATATGTCCCTGTTTGCACGGCGAACTCCTTTGAGCTAGCGCGGCAATCCAGCCTACGTAGATAAGCATACGGGTTCGTTTGGATGTCGGTTACCACCACTGAGGGTTGGCACCAATTGGTACGGAAATAGTGAACGTAGAGGAATTTTTGTCGTACTGAAACCTTCTCGGAGAACTTCTTAACAGAAGGAAAAAAGGCTTCGTCCCACGCGAACACGTTCGTAGGTCAAATATAAAACCGGTAAAGGTCAATTCTTGCATAGCGCTGTATCCAGTCCATGGGACCACACCAAGCTCTTTACACTTCATCCCCTGGAATACCTGTTCATTCCATCATCAACTTGACTTCTCTGGGAAGTTTTCAGCCACGCTACAATTCTGCGCGAAGACTATTCGTTCACCTGTATCCACCACTATCTATAGCCAGTCACTGATTTGTATATAGCTATATAGCTAACTGAGGCAACGTGGAGTTAACGAACTTGCCTTCGAAATGGCAGCATATGTACTCGAACCCCGGTCTTCCCGATAGAGATTCCGACTTTCTGACCAATGTGATACTGCGCTCCATCAACGAAACGAAAACTGTGACGCAAACTGTGGCTATATGACCTATGAAATGAACGAGACACTCCGGTGATTCTTCTGCGTTCACCAGGGTGGAAACGTTGCTAAACGAAGCCTGTCTCATTTGCATTCGCAGTCACTTCATCACAGTCTTTGACTGCGGCATCACTATACGCTGTATGTGTGGCGAAATGGTTGTTGTGATCGTTTCAGTAAATTCGTTCCATCTCTATAAATCACTGCAATGATTTGGCATTGCATTGTTTTTATATAACGTGTGTTCAGCAATTCAGTAATAAATCACGAAAACCATTGAAAAATAGCGCACATGGAATCATTTATATATTAGTAATTATTTATTAATATAAATTGATAGGACTTCCGCCATATATATGTATTGAACTCTGACACTTTCGTCAAACACCCGGTTCTCTTTTCGCGTGTCGACTTAAGAATTGTGCCATTTGCATCACTTTCTGGTGAAATGCCGGACTGGAATAACTAGAGCTTGTCCTAATGACGCCATTTCCGGTGTTGTGTTACTGAAACGTTTTCGGTTCAGTGGTGGCGCTTTAGATAGTTACGACCTTGTGGTGGTGGTGATATATGACCCAAAATTGTACCATCTTGTTAGTAGAGGAGTGCTGAGTGTGGGCTTTGTATATACTGCCCAACTATAACTAAACTTATTCAGTCAGCCAGTCGTGTCTTCATGCGACAATAGAAACATAGCTAGCATAGCCGGTTAGGCCTGATACATTTTCCCAACCAGGGTGCGGGGGCCCGTAGGCCGCGAAGTCTCTCCGCCCATCGACTTCAGTGAATTTCAAGAGCATTTGTACTCCAACAGTGCTTACGCTGCTTTCTAACAGTTGATGCTCAGCTGTTGACTTATCACTGACAGTTGATCGGTAAAATGCGGCTATTACCTGTAAAATTAACCGAGGCCTTCGTTTGCGACACATGCATATATATTATGCGTCTCGTGTTCGCCAAAAAAATGTGCGTGAGATTTCAGACAATTGCCGTGAGACCGCGACATTTAATGCAAAAACCGTGAGTCTCACGGCCTATGCGTGAGAGTTAACAGGTATGTAGGAATTGTCTAGATCGTGTGGTGGCGCGATAGGTAAGACTATCGGACTCTCAATATTCTTCTTACTGCGGAAACTTGCGCAATAATTCTACGTAGCTTTAGCTCACTCAGTTGTATAAATGAGTACTTGACAGCGGTGGACATGTCAATGAACGTGTCCACGTATAGACAAGGTTGTTTTCATGTTACACGCTACGTCGTCTCAGACCCTGTTTCAATAACACACGTCCCTTCAAATTTACAAAGTTTTCTTCAAAGTTTATAGTATTCTTTATTACGTTTTGCACTTCGCTGTTGCACGGTATTGTCACATTTCAATATGGTTCACTTCCAGTGTTACAATACGTCACTGCTTCAGTCGTTCATTGGTTGTATTCCACTGTTCCATGTTTTCCGGTCACACGAGTCTGTCTCACAATCCGCGTTCGAAGGTCATTTCGTATGACGCGTTTTCGTTTGTTCCGTACATCGTTTCATGGAAGACGTTACTTGACTTCCCGAAAGTTTTTCTGTTTTTGACGAAAATAGACAATCGTCAATATTATTGGTGTTGGCGGTGCACATGAATGACGCATAACTCATAGATGCGCACACCCGCGGTAGAACTCACCGCGACACAAGTTGGCGCGAAACAGCAGACATGTTGAATTTCCGTCAGAGATCAAGCTTCTTCAGTGTATCAAAGGCTTTCTTGTTAGCTTCTTCAGTGTATCAAAGGCTTTCGTGTTAGCTTCTTCAGTGTATCAAAGGCTTTCTTGTTAGATTTTTCAGTGTATCAAAGGCTTTCTTGTTAGCTTCTTCAGTGTATCAAAGGCTTTCTTGTTAGCTTCTTCAGTGTATCAAAGGCTTTCTTGTTAGCTTCTTCAGTGTATCAAAGGCTTTCTTGTTAGCTTCTTCAGTGTATCAAAGGCTTTCTTGTTAGCTTCTTCAGTGTATCAAAGGCTTTCTTGTTAGCTTCTTCAGTGTATCAAAAGCTTTCTTGCTAGCTTCTTCAATGTATCAAAAGCTTTCTTGTTTGCTTCTTCAGTGTATCAAAGGCTTTCTTATTAGCTTCTTCAGTGTATCAAAAGCTTTCTTGCTGTTGCCCTCTTCTATGCCTTTCTCAGTGTTGTCACATTGCTCTGAGATCCGTTTCTCTTTTGCTTTTATCATCTCCGTTCTTGTTGTGCACTAGGTTGGTTCTGTTGTAGTCCTATCACTTCATGTCATCATTCAGATACAGCAACAATATGCTCAAACAGTAGATCCCGATATATGAATGGCACTAAGAGTGTAACGTAGATACTTCTTGAGGTGACGTGGCATATTGTTGTGATGATTATCTACACCTATTGATTCTTTCAGAAAACAACCTGATAGAAAGGAACGAGTTTCGAGCGATGCTCTTGCTGCTAGGAATTATTCAGAGCGACGTAAAATGATCGTCTGCCGCCCCGGAAGGGACCAAGGGGGAAGAAGAAGAAGTAGAATGATCGCCTATCTTCCCGCTAAGGACCGGGGGGGGAGAAGAAGTAGAATGATCGTCTGCCGCCTTAGATCATCCGGATCACGCTGGTTCTCCGTGGACTTTTACCGTGGACAATCCAACGGATAAATGCACACTTATGAGAGGTTAATTACGACTTATGATTTATGCATTTTAATGTTCGGACCTTGGGAGGACAGCCGGGAAGCTCCCGGACACTAAACAGTCACATATATCGTCGTCATTGTTGTCCATCACAATCAATGTACGATTACATGGGGAGCGGGCAACTGAGAATATTACCATATTGCATATGTCCAATTATCGCCCAGTGGGCAATGATACGCTGTTGAATTCCTGGAGTTTCCCAGTATCCTCTGGGGTCTACAGACACAGACAAGTGCAGCTGAAATTGTCTGCCTTGATGAAACGAGAATACGAGTCCGAGCAAACGAGACCTGGGTTTTCGAGAACACAAAATGGCCGGCCCATTTAAGCGCTCTTCACGCAACAAGGCGTAAATCATGTTACGGCTTGCAGCGCCTCGGGGTGGTGGACATTGAATGAAACGGGGAGTAGCTAGATACCGGATTACAATTCAGCTGTGGTGTCACTACATCGATACGTGGCATAGGAATGGTTCAGCACCCACCGCAAGACCCTGCCACTGCACGACAAGAACATGAACGGTTGAATGCGTGTCGGCCAGCTGTGCGTTGTGTGATTGTGACGCAATGCACAATACCAAAAATGTATGCCTTTTCATCGCAGAATCTGAAATAATACCGAACAAGCTGTGGATGAGAAAATACTTGGTTAGGTACATGATATATATATATATATTATATATAAATATGTTATATATATATTATATATATATATATATATATATATATATATATATATATATATATATATATATATTACATTACATATATATATATATATATATATATATATATATATATATATATATATATATATATATATATAATATACACACACACACACACACACACACACACACACACACACACACACACACACACACACGCACGCACGCACACACGCACGCACGCACGCACGCACGCATGCATGCATATATCATTTGTAAGCCCTGTTATTCTGTAAATCAGCTGAAGCATCTGACATTTTCGTGAAATATGCCATTTGAGGTGATATTCATTGTTTAGCACTGACCATGAAGGTAATGTGCATCTCAAATTGAAATAAACCACGTTGTTGAACTGTTCGTTGTTAAGTATAGTAAAATAGTCATATAAAGAACGGTTGTGGTTTGGCATTCATTATTAAACAATAGGATCAAGGAAAACAATAAAGAATAGCTTCGTGGTGTCGTTCTATTACTTGCATGCTCCGTTGTGCTGTAAATAAATGTCGAACAACTGGAAGCCACATACATTTACATTTCATTTGTGTGTGAAACCTGTCATTGGAATTAATGTTAACTGCCTAACACTGCCCGTGACGGAAATACGCTTTTCGGCTTGAAATAAACCACTTTGTTGAACCGTTCGTAGCTAAGTGTAGTTTAATATTCTGGTATTAGGAAAGATGGTGTTTAAACGATAGGAGTAATCAACATATCGCGGGAATCATCAAGAACAATCATTCTTAAGTATTTTCGTACCGGAATTTCAACCGCTTTGTCCAGCACCATTTACATATGAGTGGACCAGACGTCGCTCGTGGGAAGGCGAGACGCCATTCGCACTCCGTCTAACACGCGATGTTGAAATGTGTCTGGCTAGGATGGAGCCATACGTCCTGAACCAAGTTGGTCTTCATATGTGACGTTGCTCTTTGAAGGGCTAATGTTATTGCCGTCTACATCGAAGCAAAAATAGCATTGGACATTAGCATACAACAAAATCGTGCATTATTACGTCGAATATAAGTAACTATACAGCGATTTACCTTTGTTAATCACAGACAGACCCTATGACCTGTGTTGACAGATACTAATGGGCCGTTTAGCAGTTACGTAATGCTCGAAACGAGAGTGGTCACGGGAAGAAGTCTTACACAACACTATAGAGGCGGGGCAGTTTGTTTAGAAAGGTGAAATATGAAGAGGATGTTGTTTTACTCACACAAGTAATATTATTAATATAACCATATAACTCCAAGAGTTTTATGGAAATATTACCCTAAATATGGTTTCAAAGTCGTAGATTTGCAAATATTTTTTTAACCTTAAAATTAATACTATTTTTACATACTGATTTACTGTATTTTTAGAATTAAACTTATTGAAATTAATACATGTATTCAGTAAGCAAAATACTTGGTAGTATTGGTGGGATGTTCTTTACTTGTTTATATTTATTTGTGTACTTAAAATCTTAACACTTTCCATGCACGTTTTTTCGTTTTCTCTCTTCCAAGGAACGTTGTCGTATTGTATGACATGTGAGGATGTACATTAACTGGAATATTCACAATATATAATAAACTGCTTTATTGACGTACTCAAAAAAAAAAAAAATATATATATATATATATATATATACATATATATATATACATATATATGTATATATATATATATATATACGAATCGATAAAAGTAGGCTTGACAAAAGTATATATATATATATATACTTTTTGTCAAGCCTACTTTTTTCGATTCGTGAGGCAGGAACAATTAGGCAAAGGAAATATTTTGGGGGGGCTCAGTGTCTAAGTTTTGGTACCATAGAAATTCTTGAACATTGACTGTTCGATTATAGCGAAATTCGTATGGGTATGTGTACGCAGTTCTTAGTGGTAGGTAAAGTTTGGAAAAAAGAAAAGAAAAAATATAGCAAAAAGAGCAAAACGGACCATTTATTAAATCGTAGAGCCCACAATATATGTCACACTTATGGAAACTTACATAATGTGTGGGAAAGCGCTCGGTGTGTTCTATGTGTACAACAACAGGGATAGCCTCTAAACACTTTGTCCATGAATAGGACCATTTAACACCGTGTGCCAACAGTTTATGAGATTCGATCATACACATAAAGCAGACGGCCGTAACTTAATGCAAATCCTTAAAGGTTGAAAACGGAAAAAGTAAGGTAGTCCTGAAACCGGCGTACTTTGACAACAGCTAATTATAAATAAATAAAATAAACATGATCGTTATTTCGATATTATATGTATATATTAAGTAACGTTTGCAAATAACTACCTGTGAAATTTAATTATTGTCGTAAGACAATCAAACGAAGTCGTGTAACGTAAATCGCATGATTTTTGCCACACACCACTCCGGAACACATACTAATAGTGTAACATTGCAGGTGATTTCAAAACAAGTAAAAAAAATTAATACAGTATACTTGATGACGCAAATTAAAATAATATAATAACCTATAATAATATAATATACTATATTGAACATACATTAAGTAAATGTATAAAAAATAGAAATTATCGTTGCAACCTATTTCAGCGTCACTGGTCATAAAACAATTTGAACATGTGGGTCCTTAGTGGCGCGCTTAGTAACAGACAGCGGATTCCAGAGTGGGGGTGCCGACATAGGTATGTCTCCCAATCACACGCTTTGACACCTGTACACTTATCGTCCAGTGCTGCGCCTGTCGTAGTCTGCTATCACGTGGTACACGTGCACCAGTTCAGCTAGATAATTGGGTGCCATGCCATGTAAACATTTAAACACATTTACTAACACTTTAAATTCGATTCGGTAAATATATCTAATGAATCTGAAACAGAGTACTGGAATTGAATATGTCAACACATTACGTAAATATATTACCTTAGTATTGATGGCCATATGGTAGTAACATTGACGCCGGTTTGCACCACTCTCACCACTCATTTTGGGGGGCGTTCCCGTGAAGCGCCAACAGCCAATCGGCGTCATTATCGAGATGCTACACTAAACAATGTTTGTCTAATTTAATTTTTTGGTCGGACAGTTATGTTAATATAATCAAACTGTAAAATTAAATCGAACTGCATCGTATAGGTTTAAAAAAAATTAACTCTTATTTTACGAATTAACCAAATGCCCGGATGACATCGTAATGAGCTAAATGTGTATGTACCCAGAATCTGGGCGCACACATAATTTCCTACACAGTGAGAAGCACACTTTGCATCCAGACGAAGATGTGTGCGACAAACGGTGGCGCCACAGCGCGGAACCTGGATAATCGAGGCTAGAAAAATTTGCATAAATGATAGGTTCCCCTTTTGCCGATCGTCTTCATTTTTTGCCGATCGTCTCCATTTTCGTTTTCCGTTCGACCGGCGACTGTTTACTGGCCATTGCGACACTGAACTTACTCATAACAACTCAATTGGTTAAACGTAATATCCATACAAAACGTGTAACTGGCGAGATCTTTTGTCTCGTAATGTTTTCAAAAATGTTTGCCGTTTGAAATAAAATAAGCCAAAAATCGCGTTACGGCAATTATTGACAGACCAATAAACGAAAATCGCTGTGCATTCCCATGACATGGATTTTTGCTCACACCATTCGGTAGATGGCGCAGCAATATTCACAAGTGTCACACCAAACGCCCCACTAGTGGTGCCACTAACCATTTCACCACTGCCACAACTGTTATTTAATTTTTTATGTGCCTATTATGCACATCTTTATTTCATTTGACGCGCTCCTGTTTTTTTAGAAATCTCAACTGCATACAATTGTGGATAGTGTTTGTATTGAAACTGTGTCTAGAAACACAATAACGTTTCTTTTTGTTTGAAACCATGTTACGCAGTCAAGTGCACAGTTACAACGATGTAGCAAGTCGTAATCAACAATCGCATTGCCCAGCCAACCACTTGTTCATGCCACTACGCAACTGTTCATTTTGAATTTATAAACAAGTTGTGGCCGTGGTGATATGCTTGGTGGCGCCACTGTCGGGGAGTGTGGCGTCACACATCAGGGAAAAAATGGATGGTTCCACATCACTCCGGTAGGCGCTAGTATATCTGATTTACGGACAACTCGGCCACTTAATCACGCTGGTCCCCACCATTAAGCATTGCAACATCGGGTGCGAGTTAATTTAATCTTCGGAAGGTAATCTTAATTGTGTTGCTATATTCATAACACCCGTTTATATTGGTGTGTTGGACGAACACTGCATCCAGTATTACTTTCCGACTTGTTCACTGACAATCACTTAGGTGATATCATGTGTACGTTTGTCTATTGCGTGCAGCTGTATGCAGTATATTAACGCATTTTGTATTGACAAATCCAGCATTCATAGCTATCGTAACAGGATAAACTACAACCTGGAGGCATAGTCAGAATTAAATGTGTTAAACAAAGAGATGGCGTAGCGTTTAATAATAATGAGTGTTTCCGTGATTGTGTCAATCACCAGTAAAAGAACAACTTGATGTTGCCAATGGTTTGAGTTCAATAGAGAAGTTATTGTTTGCAAACTATCTCTGTCTTAGATATCCAAACTAATATATGCATAAGAATGATAAAATACAACGGGACAAATATTGCATGTCTTTATCGTTTGGATTAATTTAGACATGTCGCCAAGTCAGTATAGTAACTTGAAGGCATACTTTTTTTACATATTTCACATTCACTATTCGACAGGATACGTCTTTTTAGATTAATTTACTACAAAGTCACTCTGTTCATTAACTGTTTTTTTTTTAAGTTACATTTTTACATATTTTTATTTCACGTTTCTGCTCTGTCGCCAATTTTTGTGTCAGTACCACAACAGACTAATCAGAGCCCCATCTATAGATAACGTCAAGTTAAACCTTTTGCGTACTTTGTCACTTCCTACATTTGTAAATATGCCGCTGGGCCGGTTTCACAAAGCATTCGTACCGTACGAGGGGACTGATGCGGATGTTTGACGCAAATTGTAAACAATTTTGTACAACGGTTAGCCGTGCTGATATCTAGCCGTGCTGATATCTAGCCGTGCTGATATCTAGCCGTGCTGATATCTAGCCGTGCTGATATCTAGCCGTGCTGATATCTAGCCGTGCTGATATCTAGCCGTGCTGATATCTAGCCGTGCTGATATCTAGCCGTGCTGATATCTACTCCACGTTCACAAACGTATGTTTAACATAGGATTCTCAGAACGAGGCAGCCGTGCATTATCTGGATGGATATGTTATGGTAATAAGACAACTTGGTTGGTCTAGAGCAGTTTACTGTAATATAGCAAATCAGATAACACACGGTTGCCTTGTTCTGCGAATCCAGCTGACGTTTGAATTATTTCGAACCCGATCGAGAAACCTGCCCAACATCATATTTACATGTTTAATGTAGGATTCTCAGAAAGAGGCAGCCGTGCATTATCTGGATGGATATGTTATGGTTGGTAATAAGACAACTTGGTTGGTCTAGAGCAGTTTACTGTAATATAGCAACTCAAATAACACACGGTTGCCTTGTTCTGCGAATCCAGCTGACGTTTGAATTATTTCGAACCCGATCGAGAAACCTGCCCAGCATCATATTTACATGTTTAATGTAGGATTCTCAGAACGAGGCAGCCGTGCATTATCTGGATGGATATGTTATGGTTGGTAATAAGACAACTTGGTTGGTCTAGAGCAGTTTACTGTAATATAGCAACTCAAATAACACACGGTTGCCTTGTTCTGCGAATCCAGCTGACGTTTGAATTATTTCGAACCCGATCGAGAAACCTGCCCAGCATCATATTTACATGTTTAATGTAGGATTCTCAGAACGAGGCAGCCGTGCATTATCTGGATGGATATGTTATGGTTGGTAATAAGACAACTTGGTTGGTCTAGAGCAGTTTACTGTAATATAGCAACTCAAATAACACACGGCTGCCTTGTTCTGCGAATCCAGCTGACGTTTGAATTATTTCGAACCCGATCGAGAAACCTGCCCAGCATCATATTTACAAATGTAGGAAGTGAAAAAGTATGCACAAGTGTTAATTTGCCGTTACATAACGGGAACAACATACTGTGTGTGGCATATAACATTTACTCTACTTTCACTACACTGTGGCCCAACTTACACCACACCAAGTATTATTTGAGCCAATTTACCAACCCTGTTTAAATCAGCTACACATAATTATCTATGTTAAGGTATATTATCTTGGTCTAAATGATCAACAAATAATCATAGTTTATGTGAGTGAAAACAATGTTGACTTAGGAATGTGATTGCGTCCTATGTAATAAAAAGACTGGAAAGTGGCTCGACTGACACTGCACTCCCCTACACATTCCACTAACACTGCACTCCCCTACACATTCCACTGACACTGCACTCCCCTACACATTCCACTAACACTGCACTCCCCTACACATTCCACTGATACTGCACTCCCCTACACATTCCACTAACACTGCACTCCCCTACACATTCCACTGACACTGCACTCCCCTACACATTCCACTAACACTGCACTCCCCTACACATTCCACTGACACTGCACTCCCCTACACATTCCATTCGAATAGAACATTGTGGCAGCCGAAGCGAATACTGAATATGCATAAGATACTTTCGCAAGGCGGGCAAACAACCAACGGACGAAAGGAAACCACAAGTGAGAGAAGTCACGGTGAAAACGTTACTTTTTAAGAACTGCACATTCTTATTGAGTTACGGATACTTATTGTAGAAACGCATGAAATAACAACACGTCTAATAACACAATGAAATAACAACACGTCTAATAACACAATGAAATAACAACTCGTCTAATAACAACATGAAATAACAACACGTCTAATAACACAATGAAATAACAACACGTATAATAACACAATGAAATAACAGCACGTCTAATAACACAATGAAATAACAACACGTATAATATCACAATAAAATAACAACACGTCTAATAACACAATGAAATAACAATACGTCTAATAACACAATGAAATAACAACACGTTTAATAACACAATGAAATAAAAACACGTCTAAAAACACAATGAAATAACAACACGTATAATAATGTAATGTGCGTGCAAGTCCAATGTTGGTACGTTCATCTATTGAAGACATGCGTTTGTGCCATACGTTGGGTCATATGACAGTCGCAGATGTTTCTTGTCGTAAAGTCATGTCATAAAGCTGTCCTTGCTTAGTCGTCTAGTCGTGGTTGTGTCGTGTAGTGGATGTCGGAGGTTGTTCGTCGGGGATGAACGTTCTGCTCTTCTCCATTGCTAGGGTATCAGGTGGTGCAACCGGCAAAGACATAACCAGCTGTTCACATCTGTTGGCATGAGACATCCAGTGATGTAATTATAGCTATCATACAGTGCAGTGTCCCGTTTCGGTGCCTGTGCCGATCTTTTCCACATGGGACGTGCGTAATCTGCTACTGAATTCGAAAGTGCAAGCGCGATATCAGGTATTGTGGCTGAGTCAACTCCCCGTCGCTTTAGGAGGATGGAGTTCTGGAAATTTACCTTGCTTTTGGCCTTCTCGGTGTATGTTTTGAATGACACTGTTCGGTCCAGTTATCTCAAGGTACATATGATTTTAACAGTGGGCTAGCGGCACTCCTTTCCAGTTTATGTTTAGTTGTCAGTTGGCCGCATATAGAAGACACTCAGTTGTGTTTTCGATGGGTTAGTTGATTCTGGGTGTAGTAGTTTGCCAGTGTGGCGAGAGCGGAAGTTACTGCCGTTTCTAGGAGGGAACCTTCTGTCTTTTGTCGCAAAATGTTAGTCGGCAAAATAAAAACATCATATTTTCTGGTTAGTGGGTTGGTCACATGTGTAAATTTTGAAGAGGAATTGTGCAAGTAAAAAATCTCTTTAGTGATCCATTTCGTTTCCGTCTCTATTGGCTCTTCTTCCCTCTACGTAGTTCTACGTAGTTCTACGTAGAACCGTCTGTTCTCAAGTAGTGAGTGCATTAGTCGTACGAGGAAATAGTCTCTCTTCATTTGTTTTATTTTTCACGATGGTCGGCTGTGTCATATGCCGTTGACCAGTCCCTTCTCAAACCCATCTTCGATGTGCTGAGTGTTTTTGCCAGTGCAGGATTTTCTTGCCCTGAAGCCAGCTTGTTCTCGCATCAGGTGTTGTTTGGCAAGTGGAGCTTGGCGGTTTAATATCAGTCGCTCGTACAGCTTGTATCGTACAGCTTGTATCGTATAGCTTACATTTATTGTTTTATTTATGAACAAACGAGGTGCTGAACATTACACAGGAGAAAAGACAGCCACTTATGACTACCTGCACTACCCAGTAACGTTTTGGAAAGGCAATACCAATGGTAATGACAACGTCATGCCCGGCCGACTTAATGAAGCGTTCGTACCGTACGAAGGGACTTAGGTTGACGTTTGACGTTGATCACGTAATTCGGAACATTCGTAGAAAACACGCATAGCGTTGTTGACAATTGTAGGTAACTACGAAAAAAAATTCACGAGTACATCTTGAATACTATTACAGTAACTCTCTATAGCAATAATAACGTATTTTAAAAATAAACATTGTGAATTTATTTATATAATTCAGGAAGAGTTGACTATGCAACGGCAGTTGATCAGACTTTTTTGTGAGGAAAACTGTAAAAAAACTCTTTATTTCATCAAATGACATAATCACGGAGCATTAAGTGCCTAAGCGTGGTAAATAAAGTTGTTGCCATCCTGTCATTTAGTGTTCTTATTTGCTGTTGCACCTAATGAACATCAGCTGTTCAAAGGTGGAATCCTTAAAGGAACATCGTTCAGGACGGAACACTTTTCCAGCAATGCTGAATAGCCTCTGGACTGGAGCTGATGAGGCCGGGATACTGAGATGATGAGGGACCAGCTGAGATAGAGTCGGGAAGTTGCCGTGTTGTGCCTTCCAGAACTATGTCGCCGTGACGGTCAGTGCATGGCTGACTGAGGTACTCGTTCACCTCTGTGTCTGAGAGGTGTCTGATAACGTGGTCTGTGGATCAGACACCTCCATGAAGTCGAAGATGTCGTCTGTCTCGGCAACACGCTGTCGTTGTGCTGGGGGAGGCTAACTATCGGCGGTCAGTTTGGTGGTGGCCCCAGCCTTGCTGATCAGGTGCTGCTTAATAGCTTTGCTCTCACCATCACAGCTGCACCACTTCAGCTTGAAGCGTGGGTCGCGTGCAGAGGCTGTCGTGTAGACATCGTTCTTCTCGAACGGAGTCAGGCGTTTCTCCACTGACTCTCTTATAGACTCTCTTATAGACTCTCTTATAGACTCTCTTATTTCCCTTAAACCTCTTACAGTCCAGCATGACAGACATCGTTGTCCAGTCAAGGATGTAGTGTCCTGTTATCCCAATGAAGCTCTTCATCTGGCGATTGCTCCAGATGTCAATCGTGAGGCAGATGCTCTGCACTTGTTTCATTTGCTGCAGGACCTGTGACTGGGCAGGTGCATTATTCTGTCGCAGCACCTTGGTCGACAGGTGTTTTCTGCTGGGCACTGTGTGGCGTGCATGTGCACGTTCCATTAGTGCACGGAAGCGAGGGCTCCCGACCAGCGATAGTGACATAAGATCGACAGCGACCAGCATGAGGATGTCATCCGTGATAGCATGCTGCCGTGGATCAAGCCATAGTTTGCTGTAGACGTTGACGAAATGTAACTTTTAATGGATGGTTGACCAGGTGCATCACCAATCTTCTTCCACGATGCATGACGTGCCTGAAAGCACATAAAATTACATATTAAAGTTAATGTTTGAGAACCAGTAACGTCAAAAGTACATTGCTTACATTAAAATGTACTTATGTTGTCATATATCATTGATTGGAAATCATTTATTTGATTTTAACTACAAGAATTAAACATATATTATTAAATTAACAACATCAATGCAAACATAGAAAAAATATCATAATTACCTTCAGATGTTAAAAAAAATTTGAAGTGGTATTCATGTGGGCATCGGTATTAATCTAGCAATGCTTACATTTTCCTACCACATTCCCTACAGAGGTAGGTGGTATAACAAAATGGTTCAAGACATTTGACATTCTACTAGTTTTATACTTCAGTTCTTGCAACAAACAATATTCAAATCAGCTCAATCTGATATTATAGACATGTGGCATGGTATATATATATATATATATATATATATATATATATATATATATATATATATATATATATATATATATATAGGGGCCCTCTGATTAACTCATCATCGAGTCACTGACATACTCGGCATATGCATACTCAACTAAACCAATCATAATGAACGGTTACCATCTGAGAAAAACCTAGCCAATCAACTTCAAATATATCTGTATTGATCTCAAATGAGTGGGTAAATCACACAGCCATGAACTGTTCCATGTTAAGCAGGTAAAACAAAACAACCAACCAGAGGTTTCTAAGAGGTTTCTAAGAGGTTTCTAAGAGGTTTCTAAGAAGTTTCTAAGAGGTTTCTAAGAGGTTTCTAAGAGTACTAGTTCGAATACAAGTATTTTTTAAATGTACTCGAGTACACGAGTACCGAGTACTTTGGCCCCAGGTCTGATTAGGACCTTTATTATTCTTAATATATATCAATGACTTGGAAGACAGTATAACAAGTAACGTACTGAAATTTGCGGATGACACAAAAGTGTTTAGAAAGGTTAACACTGATGGTGATAAACAACATTTACAAAACGATCTAGACAGATTAGTGAAATGGTCTAAGAAATGGCAGATGTTGTTAAATTTTGGGAAATGTAAATGCATATACACAGGACATGGGAACTTGGGTGTAAACTATACAATGGGATATATTGTTCTGGGTACTACTGTATAAAGAAAAGGACTTAGGAGTTACAATAAGCGCTGATATGAAACTTTCAGAGCATTGTGGTATTGCAGCTTCAAATGGCAATCAAATTCTTGGGTTGATTAGAAGAAACATAACATACAAGGAAAAAAGCTAATTATACCCCTGTATAAAGCAATAGTTAGACCTCATTTAGAATACTGTATACAAGCATGGAGACCATATCGTAAGAAAGATATAGATACGCTTGAACGTATACAGAGGAGAGCAACTAAAATTATTCCAGAACTGAGAGACCTTAGTTATGAAGAATGCCTGAAAGAATGTGGTTTAGCAACTGTAGAGACAAGGAGGTTAAGAGATCAGATTGAAGTTTTTAAGACATTGAATGAAATATGTTTTTTTACTCAAGAAGGATAGCAGAACTAGAGGACATGAGGTAACATTAGTAAAGGATCAATGTAGATTGGATATCAGGAAGTACTGGTTCTCACAGAGGACAATAAATTAATGGAATACATTGTCTACGGATTGTGTAACTGCTAGCAGCGTGAATATGCTTAAAAACAAAGTTGACACATATCTCAAGAGGGCAAGTTACACGTAGGTGAACATTTTGGACTCTCGATAAGCTAATGGCTTCCTTGTCCACTTGCCATCTGGGCTTTTGGCTTGGATGGCAAATCTTGTTAAATCTTGTTAAATTATTATAGATAACGATAACGATAGTGGCCTGAAGTTCTTCGGCGCTGCTGGGTCTTTGCCTAGTGTCAGGAATGTCCTGACATGTCAGAAGTGTCTTGATATGTCAGAAGTGTCTTGATATGTGCTTATCGCCATATCCTCGGGAGATTAACCAAGGTTGAACACGCTTTGAGCATCTGTATTGCAGGAGCCAGTCCCGTGTCGCAGGTTCAAAGTGTTCCATCTAGTTAGTTCAGTCTGCGTTGACGCCTGTGTCTTCAAGCTCTTTTTAGGCGCCTGTGTCGGTGCTTGTTCGATGACCTGTCGTGTCATATAATTTGGCGTGCCACTTGACCAGTACGTGCGACTTGACCAGTACGTGCGACTTGACCAGTACGTGCGACTTGACCAGTACGTGCACTAATATTACAGCTGGCAGGCCACGGATTTATGAGAAGCTGTGACGTACGACAATCCATTTTTACTGAAGTTGCATGCTTATTTGTAGAGTTGTTTCGGAAACGGTACCGGGCAATGAATGGCGCAATCTAGTGATTTATCTGGAGCGTTTTGTTTGTAAAGTGGACATACAAATATATTCGTTTCTTGCAAACACTGCATAAGCCACTTTTGTTGTAAATTACGAATAAGTACACATCAGCGAACTGCACAAGCACACGTTGGTCGTTGTCAGAGGTTGCTGGGGAAGATAACGTTGCTAAACATAACACATGGTGATCAAGGGAAGTTGTTAACAAGACTGCCACAATCTCTACAAGGACAAGGAAGCCATTTGCTTGTTGAGAGCCCACCAGTTTTTCATTTATGCATAGCTCGCCCTAATAAGATATGTGTCAATTTTATTTGTAAACATATTCACACCGCTAGCGTTAGCACATCATTATATAATTGTTATATTCATTTATCGTCCTATGTGAGAATGAGTAGGCTCCACTTCTAATACCCAAACTACACCGTTCTTTAAATAATGCTGCTTTGTGCCCTTTGGTTTTACAGCCTTCTTTAATTTTGAAAAAACAAATTCTATCAATCTCTTCATAACCATTCTATATTTAAAAAACAAACCTCCTATTTAGTCTCCTATTAGTCTTCTGGTCTCTCTTGTTGTCAAACCACACTCTTTTAGCGTCTTTCCCTCAGTTCTGGAATCAGCTTAGTAGCTCTTCGTTGTAGTCTTTCTAGCGTATATGTGTCCTAATTACGATATGGCTTCCATGCTTGTAATTAGTAATCCAAACGAGGCACAACTATTGATATGTACAGGGGTACAATTAGCTGTTTCTACTTATATGTGACATTTCTCCTGTCGTATCATTTGATGAAACTGGTAACACCATGGAGGATGTGTCGTATCTATTTTTGAATCAATATGTAGGCTTACATTCAGTGGTGTAATACATGTTGGCTGACTTACTTGGAATACTATATAGCATTAACGAACTTGCCTATGTTCGTCACTTTCTAATCAATGTCGCACAATTCACGTGTTCTGCGTCTTTCCTGTCGTTTCCAATTGCGAGTTCATTGTGGAATACTATCGTTGTTCGCGTAATCGGCCGACGGGGAATTGGCGTAAATCGGCAAAATGGGATTACGCGAATGAGACCGTAGGTGGTCGGTAAGACCGTAATGCAATTGAGACGAACGACAGCGATATTGTCTTTAAAACTGACACGCCGGCATGTCCTCCGGAGCTGGTTGACGTCATCAGTAAGTAATGCGTTGTAAGTAAGTAGTGTGTTGTTCAGGTCGTTGTCTCTTCTTATGTGTGTCATCGTGGTTGTTGAACATGGGCTGACATTCGCAAGTAGTGTGGCCATAGTTTCATCAATGTCTACGCAGTTTCTATTCATCCCTTGGCGCCAAATGCGTCGAGGTAGTGTTTGTAATTTGAGGGTAGACCTCTGCCGGTGTACTTGGGTGGAACGATACGTTACACTTAGTCGCATTTTAGTGGCTGCGTACTGCGTAATGCGCGTGTTTGTGGCTAGACCACTGCCATCCACTAAATATTACCAAATTGTTGTTATTATAACAGCGTTTACACTTGACTTGATCGCGCGGAGTCTTCGTTCAAAACGGTAGCATCGGTAGTCAGAAAGAGCATACATTCATATACACAAGCAATTTATACATATTGCTCATGTATTAAAGTAACAGACTAATACTCCAATGAGAAACTAATACTCCAATGAGAAACTAATACTCCAATGAGAAACTCAATCTAACACAAACACACAGTCGCACAAAAATGTGGACGCGGTGTGAGATAGTAAAGTGACCCCCATAGAAAAGTGACCCCCTTATAGAATTTTTACCCCCATTGTTAGTTATTTATTGTTTAAACTGCTATTTAAAAAACATAGGTATGTATGTATGTATGTAAATTTTATATATACATTCTGAAGTTATAACAGAACTAATTATGATGGGGGTAACATTTCTATAGTGGGGTCACAATTTAATGGACACATAGCTATAGAAAAGTTACCCCCATAGAATTTGGCTCCCGATGCTAATTATTTATTGTCCATACTGCAATTTAAATATAAAATGTCAGTTTGATATATTATATTCTATTTATATTTTGGCTTTGCATGTAACATGATAAAATATGTTTCATGCATGCACGATAATAGCTTATATATAAACATTGTAATAACACAATCAGAATTAATTTTTAAAATGTGTATTAAATATACCAATGAAATACATGGTTATGCAGGAATTTATTATATTTAAATAAATACAAAAATACCAAATGGTTATATTACATTAGCACTATGGTGCGCATGCGTGAACGATGAACAACTTCATAAAAATATTTTTTTAATTATCCCCATTTATGTATTAAGACATATGCCACTAATCAACCTAAATGTGTCTCCAAACTCCTAACTACTTATTATGTATCACCATATTTTGATGGGGTCACAATTCTATAGTGGGGTCACATTTCAATGTGCATATTGTTATAGAAAAGTGACCCCGGAGTCACAATTCTGTATAGAAATGTGACCCCGGGGGTCACTGTTCTATACCACACCGGAACGATGCTCACTGCTCACCTTACTCCATTTAGGAATTCAAATGACACTAGAACTCCTGTCGGTGTGGCAAGAGATCAACCTCCTCCATCATGTACGCTTTTCGTACCGTTCCGTTCTTATTACATCTTTGAGGCTGGTGTTGTTTTCCTCCAGGTGGCTACCTGGTGTTGTTTTCCTCCAGGTGGCTACTGGTGTTGTTTTCCTCCAGGTGGCTACCTGGTGTTGTTTTCCTCCAGGTGGCTACTGGTGTTGTTTTCCTCCAGGTGGCTACCTGGTGTTGTTTTCCTCCAGGTGGCTACCTGGTGTTGTTTTCCTCCAGGTGGCTACTGGTGTTGTTGATCCAACGTAACCTGGTCTTCCTCGGTCTCTTTCCCGTCATCTTCATGCTCAGTGCCACTTTTATGACATAATCATCTTCTCTTCACGTGACCATACCATCTTAACTCATTAATTTTAATCACTTCTACAATTTGGGTGATCTTGCTTTCCCTGTAGAGAACGATAATTTCGCTGCCTGAATCATTCGTACGGCTGTCATGTGTGATGCAGGGATTCGAACGATTAATTCATGGCTTGCTACGGCATAATTCATCTTAAAAAGGCAACACATAATGTTACGGCTCATTAAAATGGGGATGGAAAGGAAGCGGGATAGACATTTACAAACATATATTATATGCAAAATAAATAAATAGAGTAGCATGGGGCATAACGCAAGTTTTGGGGCATAAAGCCCATCCTCTAACTAGTTTCACAGCGCGAAAATAAGAATTTCGAGATAGCCAAATGAAGCCACACACAGTTCTTCACATTTGGTTAGAATACGGTGGCAGAAAACGAAATTCACGCGATATTTTTGTTTGCGTCAAACTTTTGATTCTATAAATTATAAAAATGGTCACCCTAAAAGTCGTTTTGCGGGCAGTAACCATAAGAAACTGAGACAACGCGGTGAGTGTCTGCAGTAGACAAATATGTAATCATTAATGTTGTGAATGTTGTGGATACGAGTGATAAAAGCCAGTAATATACAGATGGTGACATTTTAATATCGAACGTGTGGGGCAAAAGGCCAACATTAGTGGGGGCTAAACGCACAGGGTAGGACGTACTATTATCTGTCAGATTTGAGTCTGAAAGTGAGTAGACGATTTGATAAGTTCCGCCTGCGTATGAGAGTTTATAATAAACATATACACTATAACGCACTTGTTGAATTTCAGTGAAAAGGAGCTAATTACTTAACTATTTCAGTCACAGTTCTTAATACAATTATAACAACAAATATTACTATGATGTGACGCAAGGTTTCGCTATACTGAAGTGTACCAATAATACCATCACTTTGGAAATGCGAAATAAGTAAACTAATAATTAAATGAGGCTGGTTAATGCATAACGCCCAGGGGCGGGCGTTTTGCCCCAGGGGTGGGGCAAAACATTTTCAGGACCTCTGCTAAAATGGCTATAACTTTTTTCTGTGATATTGAACATCGAAAATGTCAAAACAAGATTTTCAGCTAAGTTAATAAACTAGGTGATACATCCAATATATCAGAGATATATCTAAAAGGTTTTCCTTTCGATTTCCCGAAAAAAGTAGGCGTATTGCCCCACCCTACTCTAACACTTATGGTGCGGGTGAAATCCGATGGGCTAGCATCAACGATAGGCCGGTGTGCGTTAATATTTATAATAAAATTTGCTATCGTGTGTTTTTTAAATGCAAAATATAAACGTGTCTTTTTTTGCGGAAATGTGTGCGTGGATTTGACTGCAGCCGTAATTCTTCGTAATTCGTTCGTTGCGTCACCGGGCGCTGACTTCGAGGCACGGCGCAGTGCGGCAGTGGAAGAGTTGCGCAGAATGAACCCCCGCCGGTGTCAGATTGGCTTCACCTGTCACACGTCAATTAGTGATATTGCGTTCAAGGATCACCGTTTAATACAAGTTGTCAAAGATGGCGGCTGAGATGACGACTGATTGTTCAAATTACTCTTTATGTTCGATTCGATTACATCGCCAGTAGGCCGGACATCGAAGGTCTCGGTAGACTGTAAACATCCCCAGCAGTAGAAGCAAGGTGCTGCACACTGTGAACTGTGTGTCACCCTCGTTTACATTGGCCTCTCTCCACAGAAGTAGGCAATTCCCATCGCAATGTTCTCTTCCATTCATTCAATCAATCACTTATTTTATATTGAGCATTAATGTCAACGTTGCTAATAGCAATTCAACACAATGCAATAACGCGCACTCTCACGCACGCATGCACACCCGCACGCACACACGCACGCACGCACGCACGCACGCACGCGCATATACATTTATTTTGATCTTTTTTTTCTTTAAATGTTGGCTGTTTAATTAGACTAACTTCTTGGCCAGATACAAAGTAGGTGTTAGAGAAGAAGAGAGTCTAGTGTTTCACCGAGAGAGAAAGTTGGCTAACTACGGTCATTTAAAAAGAACATTTTGTCTAGAGAGGTTAAAAGGCGGCTCCAATGGCCTAACTGCTATGCACTGGCGGATCTAGGGGGGTTCGGGGGTTCGATCGAACCCCTTTTTGATTGAACCCCCGCCCTGTGTGGTCGAACCCACTCGTTTGACATTGTGATCGAACCCCCTTGTTCTGGAACTGGTGGAAGCATGGTTTGGTTATTCCGCGTGGTGTTTATGGTGTTTTGTTTTTGGAAAGACGAAGGGAAAGAAAAGGTCCCAGAATACGTTATTGAGTTTTGGAATCATCAAGCGGGCTCGATCATTAGTGCAAGACGGTCCAGGTAAGTTGAATTACGACACGCATTGTTTATGCAACACAGACAGTCACAGACACAGAGTCAAGTCAAGGCAGAGTATGCGTTTCGCGGCGTTGCAAAGGTCAAGGTTGTCTGGGAAACATTTGTTATTAAATTCTGGGCAATTCAAATTGTAAGCTGTGTCTAGTATGCACAATGCACGCATCTCACAAATGATGACTTTCCATACACATTTGTAACGGAGAAACCATACACGCTCCTTACTGGATACTTCCTGGATCGATTTCATATGGTGCGCTTTTATAGAAACATTACGTTTACTGTACGTTTGAATGTGGGTACACATATACATCGACCTAGGAACATAAGAGGTGCGATATCATATAAGAATAAATAATGTAGTTAGCACTTAGTTGCCAAATCATTTGGTGCTTGAATATGCTTTACCCAGGCTGTTCTATGTTACTATACATATTGTCAATGACGTTACACTGCGTATAACATTCATATGTATATCTACTTCCTATATTGTCAATGACGTTACACTGCGTATAACATTCATATGTATATCTACTTCCTATATTGTCAATGACGTTACACTGCGTATAACATTCATATGTATATCTACTTCCTATATTGTCAATGACGTTACACTGCGTATAACATTCATATGTATATCTACTTCCTATACACAAGACTGATCGTTTTGTTAACAGATTCATAATTTTTTTTTCTTTGCAATTACTGCCCATCAACCATTTTGTCATGTGTGAGCCAAAAATATACTTGAAACTTTAAATAACATTTATTTTGGTACAATCTACGAACTCTTGGTTGAAAATTAAATATGAATCACCATAGCTCAAATGATGCACACAACGGTCATGTGCATGGTTCCAAAATACACACATGTCTATGCACTGCATAGATGACTTACTGACTTGGCTGCACACCTAACACACACTATAAGAGAAATACACAGGTCGTACTATTGTCTCTTTTGCGGCCTTCTACAAGCATCATTCACTTTCTTAATTGTTTCTTCATCAGAATACAACTGGATACATAATATCTGACTGCCTCGCAAGGTCGGCATTGCGATGTTGAATCCAGTTCCACTGCCTCCGCACAAGCCTTCTTTCATGGCACTTTCATCCTCGTGATGAATCGGTTCAAGTGTTTCTCTACTGCTGACTCGTGTGGCCAAGGCTTTTTACTCACACTGCCGTGTCCTATAAAAAGATACTTTTCACACAACCATGATTGTACGTGAACATGGATGTGAGAAATATTGAGAATACATTATAAGGTTTGTCTCAAGAAAACGTTTGAAGACTTTGTTTTTGCAAAACAGTTTAAGCTTATGATTATTTATAAAAAAAGGAATTAATTTCTTATATGTCGCAACATCGCACTCAGTGAGCGTTTTGGTGAGGGCTATTCCATTAAACAATGTGGACGTGGACCTGAATTGTAGCATTCGCATTACATAATCGGTGAGTAACTGATGCATACTGTATGCCTATGTTATAAGTTGTTACCATCAGAAGCCAAAATGATTTCCCCCCCACCACCGAATTCAAAATTATTTATACCCCCACCAATGAATTTAGAATACTATGCTACACTCCGTAGGTCAGTTTGTGATGTGCCTCCATCAAACATGTTCAATTTAAATTTATCATACATTTCAACATTTTAATGAAAATATTTATTCAGTAGAATGTTTGTTTTGAAGCAGGGAACACGGTGCTAAAGAAGCACATCGAAGAAGGACCAGGCAATGCCCAGTACACTAGCAAGACTATCCAGAATGAGTTGATACAAGTCTTTGCCAATGTCATTCGGAGCGACATCTTAGACGACATTGCAGAAGCAAAGTTCTTCAGTATTCTCAGTGATGAAGTCACCGACAATGCTAATCTGGAGCAAGTCTCTTTTGTGTTGCGGTTTGTGGACAAACACAACGCCATCCGTGAAGAGTTTCTAGCAGATTTAACTATATCCAAGTTGGAAGGTTGGGACGTATCGATCAAGGATTGCAAAGGGAGTACAGACAAGAATTCTGAGAGTGAACGAGAAGGCAGTGCATGTGCACTGCTATTCACATGTATTGAATCTATAGTAATAGTAAACGCGTATAGCTTGCCACCTGTGCACAACATGGCTGCTTTTGTCACTGAAGTGGCATACTTCTTTGGCAACTCACCAAAGCGGCAGAGGTGCCTTGAATCTGTGATCAGCATCGATAAGCAGGTAACCGCAAAACAAGAATCGACCTGTGTCGTACACGGTGGGTGCAGAGACACGAAGCGTATGAAGTATTTGAGTATATATATATATATGTATATGAGTTGTATGAATGCCTTGTCACAACTCTGCAAGTGATCATGCGTGAATTAGAATACCCAATGTACGGTGTTTGGGCATGGGACCGGGACACGTAAAATCGTTTGAAATGTTGGCTCGTTGAGCTGTCGATATCAAACCAGCAAGGTACTGTTGTTTTTTATTACTTTTATTTTTTACAGACACATTTTATATGTCAACAACGAATATAATAATTACTATAGATGTATGGATCCTAGGGAGAGGGATCTTTGTCAGAACGAACGAAATTTTAGGGGAGGTGTACATGCCAGCCTTATGAAGCTTGACATGGGGTGAGGGAATGTCCACAAATAGCACATGACGTACTTTATGGATGGCCCCTAACTTCATTGATGATGTCTATAATATAACTTTGACACAATGAAAAAATCTGACATTGCCACCTAAATTGAAATAATAAACTTGCTTCACAATGTAATTTGTTCAATACCTGACCCTTGTATCTGGCTGCTGGACATACCTTTGTATATCATAGTTGTCCCCATAATTAATGCAGAACATAACGCCTTTTCTGGTCTCATTTACCGAATTACATGTACATAACGAATCCATTGATCGTAACCGTGCGAGTTCGCTGGATCTTAGCTGGATCTTAGCAAGTGAAAATGTTTGCACTGCGCTTACACTGTTTTGATAGTTCAGGCCTGTGATCCGGATATTTATCCAAACAAATCCATGTGTTGTTGCGCATAGCATGCCCCCTCCCTCTCACATCCGCCGAGAATGAAAGCGCATACAGTGTGTTGAAACTGCTGAAAACATAACTCCCTGCAACGATATCAACAGAAAGACTCGCTGGCCTGGCACTAATGAAAATCCACTACAGCAGGCATGTTCATTACGACAATGTCGTCAGAAAATTCGATGAACTTCACCCCAGAAGAATGCTAATGGCAAAGCCTCTAGTAGATGCCTGAATTATAATAGTTGTGTAGCCACTAGTGACCAGCGACGCGCATTCTATGATTGCCTACGTGTTATTGATTTATTTGTGTGAATAAAAAGGAGGCATATTGGAATGGTCTGTTATTACATTAGGTCAGCAATGGTTTACCGTAGTTTTGTTTTTTATTATAAAAATAACGTTTTTGCTGAACATAAACCATATCAAATGATGACTTACCAGAATAAACATTACTGAGTAGAGAACATCTGAAAAGCCAGACCCCCGGCCCCAACCCCTACTTATGGCATTATGCGGCTTGCATAAAACTATATTCAGTGGCTCATTACACTTTCAATATTTTGCGAACCCTCAAAGTCGAACCCTCCTTTAAAAACCCTAGATCCGCCCCAGCTATGAATACATATAATCAGCGGTGTCGTCGACATACAGAGAGAGAGAGAGAGAGAGAGAGAGAGAGAGAGAGAGGCAGGCAGGCAGGCAGGCAGGCAGGCAGGCAGGCAGGCAGGCAGGCAGGCAGGCAGGCAGGCAGGCAGGCAGGCAGGCAGGCAGGCAGGCAGACAGAGAGAGAGGGGGTGTGAGAGAGAGAGAAAAATTAGAAACGAGGAGAAACAAAGAGAGATAGACAGAGAGTGGGTGAGATGTATGTAGTGTATGTAGTACAACGCAAATATACCCAACCTTCCAATTACATGACATGTGCATTGCTCACTGTCTTGTCAGATACGAACTATCGATAGCGATCAACATTATCCATTAGGCAATCTGCCACGCAAACATCCCACGCCATCGGCGTATCACATGCCATTTTGACACCCGAATGTATTATTTTGGAAGTCGTCATATTCGTAGCATTAGTCAATCGCGTATTGCTGCATCCCAAAACACCAGCTATAAATCAAAAGATTTAGAGATACGCTGTGAAGGAGTTGATATATACGTCTACCACGGGTACTAGATCAGGCTTGAGCGACAAGTGCAATTTGATTGACGGTGAAGAAACAATATTACATAAACGTAAACTTGATAACTTGTTAATAAAGAAACATGACAATTAAATTGGCTGAATATGCTGGAAGGTGCTGCCGTTTACATACTTTGATTATGTGCTTTGTTAAGATATCCAGCTACTTCTGCAGAGTGCTTGTGCCTCGTAATGGGCGAATTTTTCATCATTTAATAAAGGTATCAAATCACATAAAGCACAGTATAGTTGCAACGTAGTTATAATTGTTGTGGTTGGTAGTGGTAGTAGTAGTGGTAGTGGCAGTGGTAGTGGCAGTGGTAGTTGTAGTGGTAGTGGCAGTGGTAGTGGCAGTGGCAGTGGCAGTGGCAGCGACAGTGGACTAGTGGTAGTGGCAGTGGCAGTTGTAGTGATAGTGGTAGTGGCAGTTGTAGTGATATTTGTAGTGGCAGTGGCAGTTGTAGTGATAGTTGTAGTGGCAGTGGCAGTGGTAGTGGTAGGTGTAGTGGCAGTGACAGTGTCAGTGGTAGTGGCAGTTGTAGTGGTAGTGACAGTGATAGTGGTAATGGTAGTGATAGTGATAGTGGCAGTGATAGTGGTAGTGGCAGTGGTAGTGAATGTGATAGTGGCGGTGATAGTGATAGTGGCAGTGCTAGTGGTAGTGGCAGTGGTAGTGGCAGTGATAGTGACAGTGATAGTGGTAGTGGCAGTGATAGTGGCAGTGTTAGTGGTAGTGACAGTGATAGTGGTAGTGGCAGTGGTAGTTGTAGTGGTAGTGGCAGTAGTAGTAGTAGAAGTGGTAGCTGTTGTGATATTAGTGGACTCAATGTACAGTTACAACACATTCTGACATGCATCATTGTGTCTATGATAACTTATCCGGTTTATTATATATACATGGTATAAGTTTCTTAGTAATCAATTTATGATGGTACCAAGAGCCAATCATTGTTGCATCTTGGTAACAAAACTACTGGATATGATAAACTTACTAACGTCACTATTGCATGTCACTAATGTCACTATTGCATGTCACTAATGTCACTATTGCATGGGCGGATCCAGACCCAGAAAACGAGGGATGTATAGTTTCCCAACAGGATACGAGGGGGCAGCAAGTTTAGTTATCCAGATGTCCACGTGTGTGGGGAACGTACGTGCGTGCCTTCATGCGTGCGTGCGTGCGTGTCGCTGCCTGTGTATGTGTGAATTACGGTAGAATGTACATGTAAAATATAAACTAAATCGCATTCATATTTTCTCAAATTCATCATGTTTTTTTGCTCACTCTTGTTCGAACACGTCCAGTGCATTGCAGCACTCATAACGTCCTGTAAAGGTCAGTCAATTTATTGGTGCGACTGGGCATGTATTGGTGCGACTGGGCATGTATTGGTGCGACTGTGCATGTATTGGTGCGACTGGGCATGTATTGGTGCGACTGGGCATGTATTGGTGCGACTGGGCATGTATTGGTGCGACTGGGCATGTATTGGTGCGACTGGGCATGTATTGGTGCGACTGGGCATGTATTGGTGCAACTGTGCATGTATTGGTGCGACTGGGCATGTATTGGTGCGACTGGGCATGTATTGGTGCGACTGTGCATGTATTGGTGCGACTGGGCATGTATTGGTGCGACTGGGCATGTATTGGTGCAACTGTGCATGTATTAGTGCGACTGGGCATGTATTGGTGCGACTGTGCATGTATTGGTGCGACTGGGCATGTATTGGTGCGACTGGGCATGTATTGGTGCGACTGGGCATGTATTGGTGCGACTGGGCATGTATTGGTGCGACTGGGCATGTATTGGTGCAACTGTGCATGTATTGGTGCGACTGGGCATGTATTGGTGCGACTGGGCATGTATTGGTGCGACTGTGCATGTATTGGTGCGACTGGGCATGTATTGGTGCGACTGGGCATGTATTGGTGCAACTGTGCATGTATTAGTGCGACTGGGCATGTATTGGTGCGACTGTGCATGTATTGGTGCGACTGTGCATGTATTGGTGCGACTGGGCATGTATTGGTGCGACTGGGCATGTATTGGTGCGACTGGGCATGTATTGGTGCGACTGGGCATGTATTGGTGCGACTGGGCATGTATTGGTGCGACTGGGCATGTATTGGTGCGACTGGGCATGTATTGGTGCGACTGGGCATGTATTGGTGCGACTGGGCATGTATTGGTGCGACTGGGCATGTATTGGTGCGACTGGGCATGTATTGGTGCAACTGGGCATGTATTGGTGCGACTGGGCATGTATTGGTGCGACTGTGCATGTATTGGTGCGACTGGGCATGTATTGGTGCGACTGGGCATGTATTGGTGCAACTGGGCATGTATTGGTGCGACTGGGCATGTATTGGTGCGACTGTGCATGTATTGGTGCGACTGTGCAGGGTTGCGAGGGTTCGTAAACATATTTGTGGGTTGAAAGGAAACGTACGTTTATGGTTTTAGAAAGTGGCAATGTTTATATCGTAGGGTGACATTGCATAATGCTCCAGACAAAAACAATGTTTTTAAAAATCCAATTGCTTGAACGACGAAGGCACGTTGTACTAATTGTACACGTTAAATTATATAACCGATTTTTAAATTGTTACTTCATTTTGCGTTGGGTTTGTTCGTGCGAGTGGAGAGAGAAGTACATAAAGCTGATGTCGTAGTTAGAGCATTGAACTTGTTCGTGCGAGTGGAGAGAGAATACATGAAGTCGTAGTTAGAGCATTGAACTTGTGGTGCGCGATCATACTGCCATCTGGGTGTAGTTGTTTACCCGGTGTGCAGCACGAAAACCTTTGAGTTACGAACACCCTACCACATAATGTGTTCATAGGTGGATGGCAAAAATAATTAATATTAAGGTCTAATAAATCAGAACGAATATGGTAATGCAAGCCTTTCACCATTCACTAAAGTCGGTGTTTCCGTGTTCCGATTAGGATAGATTATCTAAATGTGTGTGTTCTTTCATGGTCGCCGACATTAATCATTGTCTAAGATGACGCTTTTTTATCTCGACATCCAATGACAATACTTGATGTCATTATGATAACAAGCTTCAACAAGGCATGGCCAGTATTATTGGTTTAGCATCGCCAACATGACATTATGCCTAACAACAGTGTGACATTCCGCATTCCAGCAGAGACGCATTTCTTATAGGCAAACAATCCACATACGCAAACCCGCACGCTTGCGTAAATACAGGAAAGTAATGGACACGATAGATTGTGTGGTTTAAAGGTTTTATTCTCTAACGTCTTTACAGCACAGCCATTTGTAGAATGAGAACACGACATTTACTCAGCATAATCTCGGTTGATGTAGCCGGTCAGCTAATTAACATAAACCCTCAGTTGTTGCGATGGAATTATACAGCACTTGGTCATACAAACAAAATCAATGGCTAATGCGATGGGTCTGTAAAGAAACTCTCGCCCGTCGATCGGCCATGCGATCTGACATCACACTTGAAAACACAGCGCCGGAGACAACTCCTTTTCTCTCCATAAACGCCGTACTCTATTACGGTATTACCCTACTCACGACGGCCGAATAAATGCCAAGTAGGTCTTCGGCTTAGTGCTCTGTCAGACACGTATCGTCCTGACTGAGCGATGATGACTGTGCGTCGCAGCTACGACAGAAACGTCAATGAATGGAGCCCATCAGGCGACGCCGTAACTTTCCCGCATGCGCACCACCCAGTTGTCATGGCAACGGAGGAGCTCTTCCGGTAGATTCAGAAGGTCAGGCGAGACGAAACGGGTTATGGATTGGCTGTTCTAATTCTGAAACAAAAATGTAGAAATCTTAATTTGAGACACGCGATTTGTCAGCTTCAAAAGTAGGCCAGGAATGATTACGTGCATATAAATAACGCCAACAGGGATTTTAATTCATGATCACTTGACTGGTTGATTTCGATACTGGTTAATAAGTGCTGGACATTGTACATTATATCTGCTAAAACGAAACAAAAGTCATGGTTTGGGGGCTAGGGACCTAAAAGAGATACTGAAAACTAACCATGTGCAACTAAAGTCAAGAATATCACCCGTATGGTTTAATCAGAACGTGTTCTAAAAGTGGGAGATTCCGGTCATTTCTCCGGTTGACTGAGCGCTGACATGTTATCAAGCGGGACTGATAAACGCATGAGCAGTTCTGTGAGGATCTGGTAACATAGACTACGCGT
Source organism: Lamellibrachia columna (assembly GCA_963662155.1). Lineage (NCBI taxonomy): Eukaryota > Metazoa > Annelida > Polychaeta > Sabellida > Siboglinidae > Lamellibrachia > Lamellibrachia columna. Next base: position 51,695,377 of record OY759271.1, read on the forward strand.
AACGTAGTAAGTGAGGCCGGTTTAAACAGAACCAACGCAAAGTTTCAAACAAACGTGCTATCTTGTTAGAAAGAGGACTAGTTTAGTCAACAAAGACCAAAATATGTTATACAGCATGGCCATATCCCATTGGCAAGTATAGGAACAGGTGTATACAAATATATTTTCATATGGCGAGTACCACTGGTGTGATATTCTTAATTGTATTTGCAAATGGTTATGTTTTAGTAACTCCTATATGTGCATATTCTCAACACCATGACTTTTGTTTCCCTTTAAAGCTGACTATTGACCGATCAACCAATAGGCTATTGACCATTTCTACGCCTCGTCAGTTCAATTAGTCAATCGCTATTCAGGTTTATTGATGTTCATGACTGTAGCATGTGAACATTTAAAGTAATGTGTGCAGTCGGCTTTATAAAAGTCGGCTTTATAAAAGTCGGCTTTATAAAAGTCGACTTTATAAAAGTCGACTTTATAAAAGTCGACTTTATAAAAGAGTGCGTACATTTGTTTAAATCATCGACATATTTAAATTTGACCGTAACATCGAGCAACTGACGAACTTGTGATGTTGACGTATGTTATAATACACAGAGGCGGGCCACACATGGCCACACATGGCCACACATGGCCATTTGTTGTCCTCTTTCGGCGAATTATGGTTTGCCGATCCGAAATTAATTTAACAGTTTGTCCGATGATTTTGTCAAAATTAAATAACGCATTTGCACAAACGAACTGGCGACTCGTAGTCGATAAGTTCGATTTTGTGCGAAATGAATGCGAAATGGGACGAGCCGCTTTGAGTAGATGACATTTTGACCAAAAGATATACATGGGGGGATAGGATAAAAACCATCCGTTTTCGAAAGACAGAAACGTAGAATGGTGCTCATAGCTAGCCGTCAAGTTGCAATCACCAACACTAGGTTAACTGGCAATAGCCTGCACCGGGTAGATAATTCGGATTTTATACAAATATTGACTAGTTCCACGGGTCGTCTAATTTCAGATTTTCCATTGTATTTATATTTATCAGCTTAAGAACATATTCGAGTTCTGTTGTACTAGAATAAATAAACTACTGCTAGTGTTGTGTAGGTTATTAGTGCTAATAAGAGTCGGCCCTCACAGCATCAGTTCGACACATCACTGCCGGTTGTTCCTTTCTCTAACGTCGTGTCTTCTGTCGAACGCTTCCCCATTCTGAGCATCCTCACTGGCCGTTTGCCCATGCGCAGCATGCTTACAGGTCGCTTGCCCATCCGCAACATTCTCATCGATCTGCCCATGCGCAGCATGCTGACTGCGCGCGCATCTCTCTGCATGTCGGCGTCTGAGTGTGAGTGTGCACCGTCGTCGCCTCTCGGGTTGGGCGATCGTCCCATTCGAAGCATGTTCATGGCACGCTTGTTCTCCTCCGCCGAGTCGCGCTTGCCCATCCTCAGCATGCTAACGGCCCTCTTGTCTGCGTCACGACCCATGCGCAACATGCTCACCGGCCGTTTGCCCATGCGCAACATGCTCACCGGCCGTTTGCCCATGCGCAGCATGCTCAAGGCTCTCTTCGTGTCATCCGCCAGCAGGGGGCTGTCGCGACCCATTCTCAACATGCTCACGGCTTTCTTGTCCAGCAGTCCGAGACGCGGTAGAGGGGCCGCCCGGATCTCATTGTTGATGGCGTCCTCGGCGGCGTCGTCTTCCTTCCAGTATACGTCGTTGTCGTCGTCCTCCTGTCGCTGCCCGAGTCTGGGCAGCGCGGCGGCTCGGGTGAACAGTCCGAGCCTAGGCAACGGTGCAGCGCGGTTGAAGAGCCCGAGTCGGGGGAGGGGCGCGGCGCGTCTCTCGGCGGCCGCGGCGTAGTCGCTGCTGCGGTAGCCCATTCTCGGTAGAGGCACGGCGCGGGACACCTCCGGCCCGACGGAGCGCTTCGAGCGGCCGACCCGCGGGATATTGGCGAACACCTGGCGCGCGTTCTCGTCGGTCAATTCTCGCCTGTACTCGTTCATGTAGTCGTCTAGAATCTTGCCGAGACGTGGCAAGGGCGGTACGAAGCGCACGTCCTCCGGCTTGAGTTCCTTCCCCATGCGAGGGATGTACACCTGCCTCTCGTCCATATCTTCCTCTTCGTCGTACAGTGGCGGGACGAGCGGGGGAATGACGTAGGCTCGGTCTAGGCGCTCCTCCGATGACGTCCGCTTGCCCAGACGCAGCATGCGGACGTCTCTCTTGTTCCGACTCTCGAAGCCGCTATTCAGAGCTGTTGAACAAACAAAAAATAATTAAATTGGGGTAACCACGTGGCTCCAGTTCACAGACATGACAGTTGTATTCACAGGTGAATAACCATATGCTAAAGGTATAAATTCGGATAGTTTTCATTGTAAAACATGTATATCTATATATATATATATATATATATATATATATATATATATATATATATATATATATATATATATATATACATATATACATATATATATATATATATATATATATATATATATATATATATATGTATATATATATATATATGTATATATATATATATGTATATACATATATATATATATACATATATATATATATATATATATATATATATATATATATATATATATATATATATATATATATATATACATATACATATACATATACATATACAGCATGTTTTACAATTAGTATATCATTTGCAAGAGTGTCCAACTTGTAATTAAAAGAGTGAATGATTCCTTTTGAAGGGAAGGAAGCAAACATCATACCATTATTTAAAAAGGGTTCGAGAAATAAGTCAGACCAGTGAGATTAACATCAGTGATTTGTAAATTATTAGAAAGGTTAATTAAAGACCATAGGCATAAATTATTAAATTTATCTCAACATGGATTCCTAAAAGCAAGGTCATGCTTAACAAATATGTTTGGAAGAAATCACTAAGTGGATTGACGAGGGAGCGCCAGTAGATATTATCAACTTAGATTTTCAGAAAGCTTTTGACAAAGTGCCACATCAAAGATTACTACTTAAGTTAAAAGGCCATGTTATCGGGGATGGCGTAATTGACGGGATAGAACAATGGCTGACTGACAGAAGACATCGTGTAGTAAATGGGGAGGTTTCAAACTGGAAATCAGTTTTGAGTGGTGTACCACAAGGATCAGGACCTTTATTATTATTAGTATATACCAATGAATTGGACTACAATATAACAAGCAACGTACTGAAATTTGCGGATGACACAAAAGTGTTTAGAAAGGTTAACACTGGTGGTGATAAACAACATTTACAAGACAATCTAGACAAATTAGTTAAATGGTCTGAAAAATGGCAGATGTTGTTAAATTTTGGGAAATATAAATGCCTACATACATGACACGGGAACTTGGATATAAACTTTAATATGGGAGATATTGTTCTAGGTGCTACTGTAAAAGACAAGGACTTAGGAATAACAATACGTGCTGATACGAAAGATTCAGAACAGTGTGGTATTGCAGTTTCAAAGGGTAATAAAATGTTTGGGTTGATTAAAAGAAATATAACATACAAGGAAAAAAGCTGATGATACCTTTGTATAAAGCAATAGTTATTCTAGAACTGAGAGACCTTAGTTATGAAGAACGCCTAAAAGAATGTGGTTTAAATCGTTTAATGTTAGTCAGCCATTGTTCTATCCAGTCAATTACGCCATCCCCGATAACATGGCCTTTTAACTTAAGTAGTAATCATTGATGTGGCACTTTGTCAAAAGCTTTCTGAAAATCTAAGTAGATAATATCTACTGGCGATCCCTCGTCAATCCACTTGGTGATTTCTTCCAAAAAACATAGCGTATTTGTTAAGCAAGACCTCGCTTTTAGGAATCCATGTTGAGATAAATTTAATAATTTATGCCTAACAAGGAAGTCCACCATATGGTATTTAATTAACCTTTCTAATAATTTACAAATCACTGAAGTTAATCTCACTGGTCTGACTTATTTCTCGAACCCTTTTTAAATAATGGTATGAAGTTTGCTTCCTTCCCTTCAAAAGGAATCACTCACTCTTTTAATGACAAGTTGACCACTCTTGCAAATTGTATACTAATTTGTTCTGCTATTTCCATTAGTATTTTTGGAGGAATTCCATCCACTGCAGGTGATTTATTATCCTTCATTGTCTTTATTTTCTTATCTACCATTTCTGAAGTTACATTTAACTGCCCTAAATAGTCAGAAGACTAATTATGTTAAAGCTCGTCGTTAAAAGTGACGGACATTCGAAACAGGAAATCAGACGGAAGTTTGGAAGAAAAACAACGACGAAACAGGAACCAACTCACACAAGCACGCACGCACGCACGCACGCACGCACGCACGCACGCACGCACGCACGCACGCACGCACGCACGCACGCACGCACGCACACAAATACATTCGCACGCACATGCATTTGTATGCATTGCCATTTCTGCATTAAATACTAATATGATACAAACAATAACAACAGAAAATCATAGACGACGGAGATATTAATGATTCACTGGAGATTACCAAGCTGCTTCGCTGCCTTAACTTTGGTCCCTAAAGGCAAAAACGTCGAATCTTCCTTTAACGACACCAGTGACCTATCCGCCACTAGTAACTACTCTCTCGATGGGACCATAGCCATAATCCTGTCGCCGAGTAATTATTATCTTGTAATAAAATTGATGTGTCGCCTCGCAGTTCGACAGCGCGGCAATAAGCATTAAGAAGTAGATGGTTGTTACGCTAGTAGTGACAATTCACGATACCGAGAGCTGAAATCAAAGGTACGTGATTTAGTTCTGTGCAGGAAGCAGTTCAAATAGGTGTTATTTAACGTGAGGTGGTTAGAGTTCACGCGTTAGACGCGCACTGCGCACAAGATAAGGCCTATCTTGTTTTGTACGAGACGCGTACGTAATTGGAACGTCTGACAAGTCAAGTAGATAATTGTTGTCAAAGCGGTGGATGACGCACACACCACTTGTTCCCGACACTCAACAGCCATGAATCTGTGATCTCCTCCCTTGATCCGTTCACTCACCACTCGGTCCCTCTCCCATTCCTCCCATATTTCCCTTTCCGTCCAGCAATCCCTCCCTTATTCTCATTCAGGTACACACAGCCCCTCAACCTTTCCGTAAATCACACAGCTCGTCTTTGGCACCCTTTCTACGTGTCCTTCCTTTCGTATCACCTCCTTCCTTGTCTGTTTATCTCCCTCGTCTGGCTCCTTATTTCTATTTCGCTACAATGTGGAAAGATTATTCGTTTCCACGCAATCGACATAATTGCAAACTAACAGATGTAAATCGCAGCTTAGAGATGCTAATTCGTCGATGACGACGACCATCTATTCTACTTGAAATTACATCAGACAACTGGCTGCGGATTACGGGTAGACGAGTAACGTGTCTGGCGATAAATCAACCACGTCTCGAAATTCAATGTATTAGCGAATATGTTAGCCGAAATTCTTTCAAATGAAAGTGGCTCTCGCATATGAAATTCACATGCACCCACCGACGCAGACAGGGAGGCACGCACGCACGCACGCACGCACGCACGCACGCACGCACGCACGCACGCACGCACTCTGTGCCCTTTTGGCATATGCCGTTTTTGTTCCATTTTCGCATGTGTATTTCTACCAGGAGACCTCACTCACGCGTGTACATACCACACATACCACACATACCACACATACCACACATACCATACACGGATGAACGCCAACGCTCGACGGAAGCAAGGAATAAATAAGTAAAACTGTAGAGGAATCGCACGGACACACGTCCAAATAAAATACACACGCATGCGTGCGTGTGTGCGTGCGTGAGTGAATGCGTGCGTGCGTTCTAGTTATGTGTGATATGTAGCGTTGCTACAATACACTTGTTGCAGTATTGTGGCGCACAATTATACCGAGGTGCCATGTGTGAAAAGCGTCTAATGAGAGTCTTGATGTCGCACCTTGTTGCGAAAAGGGAGGTCAAGCGCACTAATTACCCGGGGGTGTCATTTGATAGCTCTACAGTTACTAATTAGTTTTCGATAGCCAAATAGTCGGCGAGATAGTTATCACTGCGATACTAACAGCGATCACGTGGGGCAAATGTGACGCGACTTTGTCTTTACTTCGCGCCCGGCATCGTTGAAAACGTCTGCGGAACATTACACAGACGCCGAATGACGTAGATATTTCGGCAGCTCGATTCAGGAGGGAGTTGACGTGACGTGGGACTTAGATTGGTTTCTGCCTCCGCGTCGCTCGCTGGACGAGGTCGCGACGAAATCTCATCGAAAGTGTGTTTCTTGCCGGTTCAATTTTAAAAAGTCATTTAGAACGTCTGACATAAACACCACAGTGACACCGCAGGACTTCTCTTTGTCATGTCTTTGTTGTAATGCAAAATCACACATACACACACCCACGCACGCACGCACCCACGCACGCACGCACGCACGCACGCTCACACACACACACACACACACACACACACACACACACACACACACACACACACACACACACACACACACACACACACACACACACACACACACACACACACATTATGTACGTTATATATATATATATATATATATATATATATATATATATATATATATATATATATATATATATATATATATACACACGCACACGCACACGCACACGCACACACATACACACACGCACACGCGCACACACCCATACATACATTATGTTACTCGAAAGACAATCACCCTAGTTCAGCTTGGTATTTTGTGAAAAACAAAGCACAGACGACATTAAGATACAATATTCAGTAACAAAAGCATCCCTTTGCAATGTCTGGCGGGTGACAGCAATCACTCGGAAATCACACAATGCAAGCCGTGGAAGACGCAAGTTGCGAACAGTGAATCACGGAAATAAACAACCGTCTCTAATGCCGTGTACGAACATTATCAGTGACTGATTTCGATGGTCGGTCGAGCGGCAACGATATATGCATTACTTGTCCGTAATGCACTGTGATGAGCCCGCACTCGTAAGTTGTGTCCGATCTTACGCGATTTCATAGTCTGCCGAGGCCCCTAATGGGCTACCAATCATCGCCCACTGGTTTGCCTTGACGCTACCAATGGTGAAGATTATCGTACATAAATGTGACAGCGGAGTGACGTATAACGCCCAAAAATCGCTGTGCAAGAGGACAAATTCTAGACGGCTTGTGGACCCGGAAGTCATCAGTAAGGCGGCTAGCATTTATACAGTCAATCAGTCAACCATTGATTTATTGTTCCGCGTGAGAATGAGTACTTTATTGTATTCAATCCACACCGTCCTTTTTCTAGCGCGATTTCCGGTCCGCTAACTCTTCTGGCATCCATAAGTTTGAAAAATATATGTTGCTGTTCTGTGTGACATCTCTTGGTGTTTGATTTTCAGTATTTTATGAACGGCGAACAGCGAAATTGTGAAGCCAACTAGCCAGCTTTTGTTTACAATTCATGAGAACATTAACATATGATGACGAACCCTCTACGTGTCGCACAAAAAAACAACCATGCTTCAGAAACCGATATGACCAGGGTTCAAGGTATGACGTAAACAAGTCCATATCTTAATCTTAACTATTCTTTGGTACAAACTAACTAAAGTTGAAGAAAACTTTGCTCTATTGTATTACGATTTAAGCGATGGTTAAATTCGGCATGAAGCTAATTTCAAATTCAAACTTCGCGGGTTCACATCCGGGTTGGTACGTGGTCTTTTTTATGTGTACCATTGTGTAAAGTGCATTTGAGAACCAATGGTTGGCTTAGCCATTATGAAGTCATGGGTAAAAAAAACCAAGAGTTATTGTGCGTATCGATGTGCTAAACACTATACAACCATAGTTATAGAGTGGGCAATTACTAGGTATAAATGTAATGTAATAATGTAATAATCGGACCTCATTTCCTATCTTTCCTGATAAATCCAGCCAGCGTTATTGATCACAAAGCCCGATATAACGTTCCCGAAGTTTTGAACATTAATGAGGATCACCAGAAAGAAGCTACACGGATGATTTGTGGAAGTTTAAGAATCCGGGTAGAAAAGTAGAGTCGGCTAACTAATTATATTGATAAATTGTGTTATCGTGTTTGCGAAAATGCATTTGTTATGAAACGATCCTAATCGGATGGTTTTGTGCGCAACCGTACCGAGCTAAAAGGCAATGTGCCATCGTTCGACATTAGTTGGTTTGGAATGTCTCAGAATAACCAGTGAATCATGTTGGCAATACTCAATACAAAAGTCATAATAACATTTTGACGCCAAAGCGACTGAACACCAAAATGCCAATATTCCGACGTGTGTTCTTTTTCTTCAATTAACATATCGTGTTCAGTTATCATATGTCCTTCTCCTTCTCTCTATCGCGGCTTGCCGCTGGTTCTTTTCTCTTCCATTCTTCCTTCAAGAATCGTATTTTCCACACCCTCCACGCATATTAACGTTCTTTACAAATGTTAGGTTAATTGCGTTGCGAAGGCAGCACCATTGACTGTTTTGGCCAAATTGATGCTTCTGCAGCTCCCAGTTATTTTTACCACTGGGAGGATGAAAGGGGGGTCACGGAAGACGAAGGACAACCGGGAAGGAAACGACATCAAAAAAGAAATCGATACAAAGTAGCAAACATGACGACACGGCGGATGGGGGGGGGGTGTCGTAGGGAAGATTAAACAAATACTGTAAACAAAATTGACATCACCCAAACGAATGAGCTGCAACATCGTTTTCCGTCGTTTGTTAAATTATGTTAAAGAAACGGAAAACCCTGCAAGGATGCTCAACCTTAAACGAACAAGCCAGCAAGACTTCTCATCCTAAAACTGGCAAACCGGCTTGACTTCTCATCCTAAAACGGTCAAGCCGACTAGATTTCTCATCCTAAAACAAAAAAGCCGGCAAGACTTGTCATCCTAAAACCGAAAAGCCAGCAATATTTCTAATCCTAAAGCGGAAAGGCTGGCAAGACTTCTCATAAAAAATTATCTTGTACAAATTGCTTGTAGGTGTGATCTGTTGTGTGACAGTTTTTGACAGATACAGCTGCGGTCGAACTAATAACGTGGTGCATTTTTTCGAGATGGCGTATTGGAAAAGGCCTTTTTAATTACTTTCCAACATCTAAATTATGCATGGCTAATAGACAAACTGATTCGTCTCGACTGCTAATTGTTCACATGAGCCGCAGTGGTTATTATTGTAGCATAGGCAATTTAGTTTATTTTACGATGCCGCAGTTCACTCAGCAGTTCACCCAGCAGTTCACTCAGCAGTTCACTCAGCAGTTCACTCAGCAGTTCACCCAGCAGTCTGGCAACCAAAGCACATTTTTCTTGCAGTGTTTTTAGTGTCGCTGAATGGTCCAACAGATGTAGGCGTGGTGCTTATAGTGGACAGGAATGACGGTGGTAAAATGCTAACACCATTCATACCTTTATCTGTGCATACGTTACCCTCTGCTACTTCACAATTATGACATCATGGTCTAAGTAACATTATGACATACTTGGTGATGGTGATAATGAAGAAAACTGATCCGTTTATGGACAATACCAGGAAATCGAAAACGGGAAAGTTCACTGCCTTGCAAGCATGCCGTTTGCCTGTAGGCCTGTACAACTCTATGTCTGCTTCTCTCCCCCCCCCCCCCCCTCTCTCTCAACACCAACCCTGTTCTCTCTAACTCGTTCATCAAGTCCGGACATGGCAGTTATATACCTTATTACATTTTCACATGAAAAATGCCTCAACAAATCCTTTAGGGGAAATTAGAGTAGCCTGATCTATTTACTATGTCGTCTAATCACGTCTAATCACCAGCGTCGTAATCACGCGTGCTCGCTCTGAGGCGAAACTCAGAAACTCTATAAATTGACCTTTCGTCAGCGCTGTGAAACCGACAGGTAATCGAACGCCAGCTATTGACGTTTCAAAGTGGAACCAGGACAATATTTATATGATTTAGAACAGCTCGGTCGACAGTTACTACTAATACGTAGTTGAACACTGACTGGTTGTCGTTGACGCCGACTAAGTGTTACCAAATTCAAGAAAAATCGATTACTCGAGTTGTAGGCCGGGCTTGACGACCGCGCCTAACGAAATCGACAAGTTGACACAACGTATGAGTGTTGTCATGGATACAGCTGAGATAACAAAACGTTTAGGAAGAGATAATTACCTTTTACAATTTCCTTAATTATCTACATACGCAAAGCGCAAGGACATCTGCTGACACTAAACAACATTTCTGACCCGTATCATCAGAATGCTACACATAGTGTTGGTCTGTACAGAATGCTACACATAGTGTTGGTCTGTGCAGTGGTTCTTAGAGCCAGTAGCAATGTCTTTTCGTAATGACCGTACCAATATCGAACGCGGGCGTGAAATTGGGTTGTGACATAAATCAATTTAATATAATTCACATGTTGGTAAAATAAATGCATTTACCTTTATATTATGTGCTGTCCGTTTCAAGATTCATGTCACACATATTTAATATACACTACCCTCTGTAGTAATCGTTATCCGCGGCTGTCGGATGTAATTCGCAAATGTACTATTTGATATAACTACTTGTAATTTTCTTTTTATATCCAACACGCCCAATTGCCCGGCGTTGTACGAGAGAAAAGGCAAAACGCATGACTCCTCACACTGCCCAGTCAAGTTTTGGCAGTGAAATGTCAATGACAATGACAACTTTACGCTCCAAAAATAACCCTGTTCAACGGCCGGTTTTACGAAGCGCTCGGTGGACGTTTGACGTAAGTCACGTAATAATGACAGAAACCCTCATAGCAGTGCTATCAAGTGTACGTAGCTATTGCTCTGAGTTACGTCATTTTAGCCAAACGCCCACGTTGGTTTCTTTGACGTAATACTCCACCCCCGGGGGGGGGGGATTTCGAATATTTCACAGTGTACGAACCATCAACATAGGTCCCGGGCACGCCTACAAAATGATGGAGATACGAGGGAACAGACAAACAGACAGACAGGCAGGCAGGCAGGCAGACAGACAGACAGACGGACGGACAGACAGACAGACACAAACTACTTTATATTAAAGAAACAGAAGATAGCGACTAATTTGAGTGGTGCTTTGTTAGTTGACACGTTCCCTTGAGAATGTTTCTAGATATTGATAAGTTCATTACTCCTACGACTTATGTAAAATCTTATGGCTGTGATTGAAATAATGTTGCAGCTATTGACAGAGGTGAGGCTGAGGGAACGAGTGCAGTTAGCGCCACAATAGCTGTGTGACTTCATATTGACAGAGGTGAGGCTGAGTGAACGAGTGCAGTTAGCGCCACAATAGCTGTGTGACTTCATATTGACAGAGGTGAGGCTGAGGGAACGAGTGCAGTTAGCGCCACAATAGCTGTGTGACTTCATATTGACAGAGGTGAGGCTGAGTGAACGAGTGCAGTTAGCGCCACACTAGCTGTGTGACTTCATATTGACAGAGGTGAGGCTGAGGGAACGAGTGCAGTTAGCGCCACAATAGCTGTGTGACTTCATATTGACAGAGGTGAGGCTGAGGGAACGAGTGCAGTTAGCGCCACAATAGCTGTGTGACTTCATATTGACAGAGGTGAGGCTGAGGGAACGAGTGCAGTTAGCGCCACAATAGCTGTGTGACTTCATATTGACAGAGGTGAGGCTGAGTGAACGAGTGCAGTTAGCGCCACAATAGCTGTGTGACTTCATATTGACAGAGGTGAGGCTGAGGGAACGAGTGCAGTTAGCGCCACAATAGCTGTGTGACTTCATATTGACAGAGGTGAGGCTGAGGGAACGAGTGCAGTTAGCGCCACAATAGCTGTGTGACTTCATATTGACAGAGGTGAGGCTGAGGGAACGAGTGCAGTTAGCGCCACAATAGCTGCGTGACTTCATATTGACAGTGGTAGGGCTGAGGGAACGAGTGTAGTTAGCGCCACAATAGCTGCGTGACTTCATATTGACAGAGGTGAGGCTGAGGGAACGAGTGCAGTTAGCGCCACAATAGCTGTGTGATTTCATATTGACAGAGGTGAGGCTGAGGGAACGAGTGCAGTTAGCGCCACAATAGCTGCGTGACTTCATATTGACAGTGGTAGGGCTGAGGGAACGAGTGCAGTTAGCGCCACAATAGCTGCGTGACTTCATATTGACAGTGGTAGGGCTGAGGGAACGAGTGCAGTTAGCCCCACAATAGCTGCGTGACTTCATATTGACAGAGGTGAGGCTGAGGGAACGAGTGCAGTTAGCCCCACAATAGCTGCGTGACTTCATATTGACAGTGGTAGGGCTGAGGGAACGAGTGCAGTTAGCCCCACAATAGCTGCGTGACTTCATATTGACAGAGGTGAGGCTGAGGGAACGAGTGCAGTTAGCCCCACAATATCTGCGTGACTTCATATTGACAGTGGTAGGGCTGAGGGAACGAGTGTAGTTAGCGCCACAATAGCTGCGTGACTTCATATTGACAGAGGTGAGGCTGAGGGAACGAGTGCAGTTAGCGCCACAATATCTGCGTGACTTCATATTGACAGTGATAGGGCTGAGGGAACGAGTGTAGTTAGCGCCACAATAGCTGCGTGACTTCATATTGACAGAGGTGAGGCTGAGGGAACGAGTGCAGTTAGCCCCACAATATCTGCGTGACTTCATATTGACAGTGATAGGGCTGAGGGAACGAGTGTAGTTAGCGCCACAATAGCTGCGTGACTTCATATTGACAGAGGTGAGGCTGAGGGAACGAGTGCAGTTAGCGCCACAATAGCTGCGTGACTTCATATTGACAGTGGTAGGGCTGAGGGAACGAGTGCAGTTAGCGCCACAATAGCTGCGTGACTTCATATTGACAGAGGTGAGGCTGAGGGAACGAGTGCAGTTAGCGCCACAATAGCTGCGTGACTTCATATTGACAGTGGTAGAGCTGAGGGAACGAGTGCAGTTAGCGCCACAATAGCTGCGTGACTTCATATTGACAGTGGTAGAGCTGAGGGAACGAGTGCAGTTAGCGCCACAATAGCTGCGTGACTTCATATTGACAGTGGTAGTGCTGAGGGAACGAGTGCAGTTAGCGCCACAATAGCTGCGTGACTTCATATTGACAGTGGTAGCGCTGAGGGAACGAGTGCAGGAAGGGCCACAATAGCTGCGTGACTTCATATTGACAGTGGTAGAGCTGAGGGAACGAGTGCAGTTAGGGCCACAATAGCTGCGTGACTTCACATTGACAGTGGTAGTGCTGAGTGAACGAATGCATTTAGCGCCACAGTACCTGCGCGACTTCATATTGACAGTGGTAGGGCTGAGTGAACGAATGCATTTAGCGCCACAGTAGCTGCGCGACTTCATATTGACAGTGGTAGGGCTGAGTGAACGAATGCATTTAGCGCCACAATAGCTGCGTGACTTCATATTGACAGTGGTAGGGCTGAGAGAACGAATGCATTTAGCGCCACAATAGCTGCGTGACTTCATATTGACAGTGGTAGGGCTGAGAGAACGAATGCATTTAGCGCCACAATAGCTGCGTGACTTCATATTGACAGTGGTAGAGCTGAAGGAACGAATGCATTTAGCGCCACAATAGCTGCGTTACTTCATATTGACAGTGGTAGTGCTGAGTGAACGAATGCAGTTAGGGCCACAATAGCTGCATGACTTCATATTGACTGTGGTAGGGCTGAGTGAACGAATGCAGTTAGCGCCACAATAGCTGCGTGACTTCATATTGACAGTGGTAGGGCTGAGTGAACGAATGCAGTTAGCGCCACAATACCTGCGTGAATTCATATTGACAGTGGTAGTGCTGAGTGAACGAATACTGTCAGGGCCACAATAGCTGCGTGACTTCATATTGACAGTGGTGGGGCTGAGTGAACGAATGCAGTTAGCGCCACAATAGCTGCGTGACTTCATATTGACAGTGATAGTGCTGAGTGAACGAATACTGTCAGGGCCACAATACCTGCGTGACTTCATATTGACAGTGGTAGTGCTGAGTGAACGAATGCAGTTAGCGCCACAATAGCTGCGTGACTTCATATTGACAGTGGTAGTGCTGAGTGAACGAATACTGTCAGGGCCACAATAGCTGCGTGACTTCATATTGACAGTGGTAGGGCTGAGTGAACGAATGCAGTTAGCGCCACAATAGCTGCGTGACTTCATATTGACAGTGGTAGGGCTGAGTGAACGAATGTAGTTAGCGCCACAATATTTGCGTGACTTCATATTGACAGTGGTAGTGCTGAGTGAACGAATACTGTCAGGGCCACACTAGCTGCGTGACTTGATATTGACAGTGGTAGGGCTGAGTGAACGAATGCAGTTAGCGCCACAATAGTTGCGTGACTTCATGTTGACAGTGGTAGTGCTGAGTGAACGAATACTGTCAGGGCCACAATAGATGCGTGACTTCATATTGACAGTGGTAGGGCTGAGTGAACGAATGCAGTTAGCGCCACAATAGCTGCGTGAATTCATATTGACAGTGGTAGCGCTGAGTGAACGAATATTTTTAGCGCCACAATAGCTGCGTGACTTCATATTGACAGTGGTAGTGCTGAGTGAACGAATGCAGTTAGCGCCACAATAGCTGCGTGACTTCATATTGACAGTGGTAGTGCTGAGTGAACGAATACTGTCAGGGCCACACTAGCTGCGTGACTTGATATTGACAGTGGTAGGGCTGAGTGAACGAATGCAGTTAGCGCCACAATAGTTGCGTGACTTCATATTGACAGTGGTAGTGCTGAGTGAACGAATACTGTCAGGGCCACAATAGATGCGTGACTTCATATTGACAGTGGTAGGGCTGAGTGAACGAATGCAGTTAGCGCCACAATAGCTGCGTGAATTCATATTGACAGTGGTAGCGCTGAGTGAACGAATATTTTTAGCGCCACAATAGCTGCGTGACTTCATATTGACAGTGGTAGGGCTGAGTGAACGAATGTAGTTAGCGCCACAATATTTGCGTGACTTCATATTGACAGTTGTAGTGCTGAGTGAACGAATACTGTCAGGGCCACAATAGCTGCGTGACTTCATGTTGACAGTGGTAGTGCTGAGTGAACGAATACTGTCAGGGCCACAATAGCTGCGTGACTTCATATTGAGAGTGGTAGGGCTGAGTGAACGAATGCAGTTAGCGCCACAATAGCTGCGTGACTTCATATTGACAGTGGTAGTGCTAAGTGAACGAATACTGTCAGGGCCACAATAGCTGCGTGACTTCATATTGACAGTGGTAGGGCTGAGTGAACGAATGCAGTTAGCGCCACAATAGCTGCGTGACTTCATACTGACAGTGGTAGTGCTGAGTGAACGAATACTGTCAGGGCCACAATAGTTGCGTGACTTCATATTGACAGTGGTAGGGCTGAGTGAACGAATGCAGTTAGCGCCACAATAGCTGCGTGACTTCATATTGACAGTGGTATTGCTGAGTGAACGAATATTTTTAGCGCCACAATAGCTGCGTGACTTCATATCGACAGTGGTAGTGCTGAGTGAACGAATACTGTCAGGGCCACAATAGCTGCGTGACTTCATATTGCCAGTGGTAGTGCTGAGTGAACGAATACTGTCAGGGCCACAATAGCTGCGTGACTTCATATTGACAGTGGTAGTGCTGAGTGAACGAATACTGTCAGGGCCACAATAGCTGCGTGACTTCATATTGACAGTGGTAGGGCTGAGTGAACGAGTGCAGTTAGCGCCACAATAGCTGCGTGACTTCATATTGACAGTGGTAGGGCTGAGGGAACGAATGCAGTTAGCGCCACAATAGGTGCGTGACTTCATATTGACAGTGGTAGGGCTGAGAGAACGAATGCATTTAGCGCCACAATAGCTGCGTGACTTCATATTGACAGTGGTAGGGCTGGGTGAACGAATGCAGTTAGCGCCACAATAGCTGCGTGACTTCATATTGACAATGGTAGGGCTGAGGGAACGAGTGCAGTTAGCGCCACAATAGCTGCGTTACTTCATATTGACAGTGGTATGGCTGAGTGAACGAATGCATTTAGCGCCACAATAGCTGCGTGACTTCATATTGACAGTGGTAGTGCTGAGTGAACGAATACTGTCAGGGCCACAATAGCTTCGTGACTTCATATTGACAGTGGTAGTGCTGAGGGAACGAGTGCAGTTAGCGCCACAATAGCTGCGTGACTTCATATTGACAGTGGTAGTGCTGAGTGAACGAATGCAGTTAGGGCCACAATAGCTGCGTGACTTCATAATGACAATGGTAGTGCTGAGTGAACGAATGCAGTTAGGGCCACAATAGCTGCGTGACTTCATATTGACAGTGGTAGTGCTAAGGGAACGAGTGCAGTTAGCGCCACAATAGCTGCGTGACTTCATATTGACAGTGGTAGTGCTGAGTGAACGAATGCAGTTAGGGCCACAATAGCTGCGTGACTTCATATTGACAATGGTAGTGCTGAGTGAACGAATACTGTCAGGGCCACAATAGCTGCGTGACTTCATGTTTCACAGGAAAGTAGAGGTGGTGTTCGTGGGAACAGGTTTGCCGGAGGGTGAATTGGGAAGCGCGGTTGCTTCTCCTAGATGGAAATATAAGTCCTATGTTCAAACCGCACCTTTGATGGGCATGTATCCTTGAGCAGTTCTATAATTGTTAGGGCGACCGTTATAGTGTGCAATAGATACTACTCATATATTGACGTTCGTTGTAGGCTAATATGTGCATTTTGCACATAATAATTCAAATATATGTTCTGGTCTACATAATATGTATGGTAATTGTGTCGACATAGATCTTAATAAACCTGTGTTTCGCGTCTAGATAAAGATAGTGCAGATTGATGACAAAACCGCACAAACAATTATTACGCAGTTACTCGATGTTAATTGACAGTCCAGACAACAACGACCGCGTACACATTTACGACGAATCTCTCATAGACGTGACGTTACCGTTATGCTTGTCTCACATATCTATTTGACGATATGGCTACGATTTTCTTTTAGATATGTTTGACAAAATCGCTACGACTCTCTCATAGATCTATTTGGCGATATCGCTACCATTCTCTTGTAAATCTATTTGACGAGGGCCCTACGATTCGCTTGCAGATCTAATAGGTGATATCGCTACGCGTCTGATAATTGTTTTCATCCACGCAGTCGCCTTTTCAACTAAACGGAACTCACAAAGCGTTTAGGAATCCAATTGCTCGAACTGTGATGAACTGTTTTTACGTGTTCCTGTCAATCAGCGAAATATCAGTTCAGTGATTTTATTATCTCAACAAAGCCGGCAATTCTAAATCGTATCCTAGCGGCGATGGGGAATAATAGAAACTTAAAAATCACACGATTTGACTCTGCGAAACGTCTTTCAAACACGAATCTCCGCAAATATCGGCACAAATATATCACGAGATCATAGTTTTATATTAACGTACTGCGTCCAGAACGAAGCATTTAATCACATGATCGTATTTTAGATGTAACAAATCTCTGTACCTATATTAAAGCTCCAAATGGTCACTACAAAATGTTTTACATAATATTTTGCAAGAAGATCATTGTGGCGCTAGCTTGGAACGACGTGGCTAACGCCAGGAACATAGAGATGAAATAAATGAGAATTGCGCGAATACGGGGGAGCAATACCAATAATACTGAAGAATTTGCAGTTAGAATAGACACCCAACAATTGGTGTACAGTAATTTTGATTAGACTTTCGAAGTTAAACCGTGATCATGTCATGGAAGCTGAGATCATTCGTTCGTCACGACAGTTTTCTTTTGGGTCAGTTGGTTGACAATTATAATCGTGTTTAATAGCGATATTATATATTACGGCAATGATTCGTTGAAACTTTATTAAAGGCCTGTCTTCTCTTAACTGTGTCCCATCGTTCCGTGAATACAGTTAGGGTAGCTTTAAAAGTACAGATGGAATAGCTTTAAAAGTACAGTCCTAAAATGCGACAGAGCTGGCAACTATAAACCACATTGTAACTCATAAGTACATTTCAAAGTGAAATCCATCTACACTAAGGATAACTACAACAACAAGTATAGTTAGCACAAACTCATGCATTGGTGTTCTAAAATATTAAATACATTTCATTTCTACAATTCCTATAAAACACCATAAACGTATGCCAGTTACTTTAGCATTAGTAGCTGGCTATACTAAGAAAAAGTACTCAACATGTAAAAAAGTACTAACCACATACGCAGTGCGCGCAGAACAAGACCAAAGATATTCGCTTCATGGTCGGGTCGAGAAGGAAGTGCGTCCTTGGAGGAAGGCGCCGTGGAGGAATCGGGCAACGTGTGTTCGAGCGTGGTCGACGCGGTGGTTCGAGGCGACTGATTCGCACTTACTGGTCGCGTTCCATTTTATCGTAAACCCGGCGTCGTCAGTTATGACGCTTGCTTCAGTTAACGAATCACGGCATCAAGCCGCTGTCAGCAGAAACGGACGCCGTTTTAATATTTAAAACGTTACGACGCCGTTTCCGCCTCTCGCCTCCCCCGGCCGAGTGGAGATGGCGTTTGCCCATGCGCACGGCGAGACATCAACATAAAACGTTAAGATCGTTATGCACCAAGTAGGCTTCCGAAAGATATAATGGCTTCAGTGTAGTAAATGTGTCGAGTGTCAATTGCGGGGAATACATGGATAATTGTTTTATGGTGGACGGATAGTCTGCTTTGCCTCTGTAATATCCTCGCGTTTTGATGGCCAGTCAGCGAATTGTGGGGACTTGGTTGGAATAATTTTTATACGATGACTTACTATAAGACCTATTATGCAGTATGTATGTGTGTGTGTGTGTGTGTGTGTGTGTGTGTGTGTGTGTGTGTGTGTGTGAGTGTGTGTGTGTGTGTGTGTTTGTGTGTGTGTGTGTGTGTGTGTGTGTGTGTGTGTGTGTGTGTGTGTGTGTGTGTGTGTGTGTGTGTGTGTGTGTGTGCGTGCATGCATGCATGTATGTATGTAGATATGTATTTATGTGCTATTGTATGTATGTGTACGTATAAACGTACTATGTGTACGTATGTACGTACATACGTACACATACGTATATACGTGCGTACGTGTGTGCGCACGTATGTGCGTACGTATGATTGCATGGATGCAACATGCACGTATATATGTACGTATGCATGCATGTTTGTTTGTGTGTATGTATGTGTGTATATTTGTGAATGTATGTATGTATAAATGTATTTAGGGGAAAGTCCCTAACGCGCACCTCTTCCCACAGTAACATCATATATGGGTTAAGTATTCAATTCTTTTGACGACACTATATAAAGCCAAAGCTAAAAGAATTGAATTCTTCAAGACAACTGTTTTCGAAGACGAATGTTGGCATGACATGACATGACATGACATGACATGACATGACATGACATGACATGACATGACATGACATGACATGACAGCACATCAAATGAAAATAACCCGTTGTATAAAATGTGTATTCTCTCTCTCTCTCTCTCTCTCTCTCTCTCTCTCTCTCTCTCTCTCTCTCTCTCTCTCTCTCTCTCTCTCTCTCTCTCTCTCTCTCTCTCTCTCTCTCTCTCTCTCTCTCTCTCTCTCTCTCTCTCTTTCTCTCAGTAAAAATAGCTATTGATTGTGGACTTTCGTTCTCCACACACGCACCAGATGGACCAAGCAAAGCGTCGGCTGCACTTCGGCTAAATATCCTTTTACTTGCGCGATACATTTCTCGACAGCGAGATAATAAATGCCCGTAATGAGGTTAACACCTGCAGTCCTGTGCGAGATACACCCTGACCAGCGCGGTCATTATAAAGACCCGGCCGGTTGCACAGGGTTTCTCACCGAAGGTGTGTTTCCATTGTGGTTGTTTACTATTTCTGTCAATTTGCATTCGCCTCTACATGTGGCATTTCGTAGAACGCCTGGACAATTATCGTGGCGTGCAATCAATTGTCACATACGTTGTCACATGCGGCTTGGTGACATAGGATGTTTGATGTTTGTCGGAGAATGACAACCATTTCCCTTGCCACTATCGTTCTTCCCATATAGGGAATCTGTAATGAGAGCAGAATCATAAACTGTTTTATTTTAGCCTCGAGGTATATGTCAACCAACTACTATGTTTCCTTCCACGATATGATTTCAAAGTCTGGTTTGCTGTGTCTATGAGATCGTTTATATTTAGTTTATATTTAGTTTATATTTAGTTTCTTATATTCTTTAGTTATCTTAAACCTGCGTCAATTAAAATATTCTCATACAATATAACTGCTAATATATTCTGTTGACAATGACTGCGTCTCACTGCGATGCCTTCGTCAGCACATAGACGATGACAGTTCACATTACGTTTTTGTGGTGGATTGGTGATACTGGCCTATTCTTAGCTTGATCTCCGATGGGCACTTGCTATATTCAGTGACTCAGAAAATATTCATAAACTAAGAAAAGCCACGTGCGTGCGTGCGTGTGTGCGTGCGTGTGTGCGTGCGTGTGAGCACATCGTATGCTAGTGACATTGAAATTACTAACATTTATACCATCTTCGTGTGCGTTTCTCAAATCCACTGTATATGTAATGAGTTCAGTAAAGCTGGTTACACAAAATGAACCATGTTGCACTTCACTTATGTCCAAGACACGCCCTGTCATGGTGTAGGTGTAGTGGCCCCTTGCAGCTTTGGGTTCCCCTTGCACCTTGTGATGTGCCCATGCATTATACCTCTAAGTCTAATTCGCACGCACTGTTCCAGAAGTAAAGAAGTGCTGAGAGAGCTGCTACGTGGGAACCAAAGTCTGCACATACAAGGCAAGAGAGACCAGGCCAAATGTATCTGAATTCGGGATATCAGTTCCTGAACTTGAAAAGACTGTGCAAGACAGACACCAATGGAGACGTATGGTGGACAACTGGATGAAGATGACGTTTTTTTCTGGGGGGACCCCCGTACTCCCACCAGGAGGGGTTTGTCCCTCAAGCACCCTCCCTACGCTCCTCGCACCTTGGACATTGCTACTCCAACGTCAATACAACATTACGGGCCTCCGCAAATGTAGCCTCCATCCCAACAGGGAAGACTAAATCCGCCCTTTCTTCGATCGCTTGGTTGCAGTAGATAGCTGCTCTCAGATTAATGTCTATGTTAAGCCATGCAACGTCTTGCATTATTTACGACTTCTTGCTATGGCTGTTTTTTCGCCGAATGCATTTTAGTAATCTAAAAGCTAAGAATAGGTTCTTCTTCTTCTTAATGATTATGTTGTATGTGACGCAGGCAGGAAGACGCCTACTCTAGTACCTATATTTTTATGTCGAAACACAGTTGATGTTAAGGCTAATTCTGTATCTAACTGGTTGTGGGTTAATGCTGTACATGGTTATATATATATATATATATATATATATATATATATATATATATATATATATATATATATATATATATATATATATATATATATATATGTATATATATATATATATATAGAAGCTCCCCGGGGGCGCCTTGCAACAGTAATACTCTTTCTCCATTGCATAAAATACGAATACTTAAATGAAACAAACTATTGATAAATGTAAACAAGCATTGCGTTTTGTTTTATTCAGACAGGCATCAAATATGCGCCATTTAGCTAATCTCAGACGCGCTGTTAGGGCATATAAAACTGCGCACACCTGGCGTGTAGTATTTGTACAACCGAAACTGTACCCACACCTCCCGATGTCAACAGTTCACGAAGGGCTCGCCGCATATGAAACAGTTCACGAAGGGCTCGCCGCATATGAAACAGTTCACGAAGGGCTCGCCGCATATGAAACAGTTCACGAAGGGCTCGCCGCATATAAAACACGGCCAGTCTTCTTTCTTCGTTGCTGACGCGTCTTCTCTTTTGTTTCTTCGCTGCGTCGTTTGTTCCGGTGATTTTCCAGTGACTTTCCCTGTAGCGTCCCCTCCCGTTTGCTGACTCTCGATCAATGTAGCGTCCCCTCCCGTTTGCTGACTCTCGATCAATGTAGCGTCCCCTCCCGTTTGCTGACTCTCGATCAATGTAGCGTCCACTCCCATTTGCTGACTCTCGATCAATGTAGCGTCCCCTCCCGTTTGCTGACTCTCGATCAATGTAGCGTCCCCTCCCGTTTGCTGACTCTCGATCAATGTAGCGTCCCCTCCCGTTTGCTGACTCTCGATCAATGTAGCGTCCACTCCCATTTGCTGACTCTCGATCAATGAGTTCAACTTGTGTGTGATGAATTCCAGTTTATTAGGAAACAAAAAGAACTCAAATGGATGCCGTTTTTACGATGTGGCACATTTATAACCGACGATAACGCGTATTGCGTAATATGCACTTATTAATTAATATTATTAATACAAGCGTATTAAGTAACACAGTAATACACTGTACTCCGAAGTTTCACATGGCATCTATGCGAAATGATAGATCGTTCATTTGAAAACATGTAGTTTTTATCAAAGTAAAACTATTTTCCACTTACTAATCACGACTATAGATTGACTAAATCGTATGCCAAGAGGAATTTATTCAAACACTGTCACTGGCTTCAGTGCTTGCTTAATGCAACTAATCGATCAACGACATTTTAAAATTGGGTTTTTCGTCCTAGACTTGTATCACCGGAATATCGACTTAAGTGAGAAATTTGTTGTAGATATTCTATTGTCGCTACACTGGTAGTACATTGACGTATTGTCTAGATGGAGCCGTCATGCTATTTCGAATACGAGTCTAAAACAACGAGGCTTACTTTCCCTTCTACAATCCCATATAACTAATGTGTGTACTGTCTATCAGACGGACGCGATGAGGATTTTTCTGCGCCAGCAAACACTGACCTCCGTGCAGCTTTAGTACACAAAGTGATATCTGCATCGATACCGGGCCTCTACACGTACGATCTTCGTTTTTACAATACACCCGAGTCTTTTGTGCAGTTCGACCAGCAACCCGGCACAATGCGGCTCTACAATGATAACTTCCCCATAGGAGAATGGCTCCATTCAGTGATATCTGGTTACGCCGAATGTAAAATGGTGGTAAATCTAACCGATATGTTGGCAACTTATTTTGTCACCCATTACACATGAACCGAGTCACCAGCACTGAGCCTCGAGTCCACAGTGGGTCACTGCACTCATGTTTTCACCGGCATGGCGTCACGAAACGGGAAGTACACCGACTTCCTGTGGAATGAACAAATTGTCTCGTCAGACAGTCTGCAGAAGGTCAACTATTTCTGGCTTCATCCTCCCTCCCTCGCTACCCCTTTTCACAAAGCTATGCGCAATTATGGTCACTGTGATGTATCGTGAGTGCGTGCATGCATATCCATCTTTCTCTTTTCCCTCTCTTCTCTCTGTATTCATAGCTATCTCCCTCAATAGCTCCCCCCACTCTCTCTCTCTCTCTCTCTCTCTCTCTCCGTCTCTCCCCTTATTTCTCTCTCTCACGTACATTGGCCAAATGACTTCAGCTCCACTGTTTTAGCTCCAGTTCTAGGTAGACATGTCAGGTTTCCTTTCGTTACCAATCATCGTTTAGGTATTTGCAATAAAGATCCAACATAAGAGGATTCATCATGATTTTTATTACCTCAGGAAGACGTATGTGCAACAATTATAGTAAACAACGGCGTACATGTAGGCCTAATAAGGATTAACGTCCTATGTTTGTGTCATAATAACATATAAGTCTTATAGAACGCAATAGCATTGAAAAGGTCAAAGCGCTATATATAATGAATTAATGATAAAATTGTGAGTAATGTATTCAGTCTGATGCATTCTGTTATTCTACGTACGGTATTGTCGTAGTATTTGTAACGTCTTATGGTTTTCCACGTGGATTACACACACACACACACACACACACACACACACACACACACACACACACACACACACACACACACACACACACACACACACACACACACACACACACACACACACACACACACACACACACACACACACACACACACACACACACACACACACACACACACACACATATATATTTATTATGTATATATATATATATATATATATATATATATATATATATATATATATATATATATATATATATATATATATATATATATATATATATATATATATATATATATATATATATATATATATTTATGTATTTATATATATATATATTTATTATGTATTTATTACTACTGCATAAAACATCTGAACAAGCGTATTTTATACCGTGCCTACCAAGGACATGAAAGTAGAGCATCGTCGTGCCCACACAAGACATTCCCTATGTGGCAATGGTTCACATTATCTTAAACATTATCGCCTGAACTCTCCACAACTTTATCGCTCAGCCCTGCCGTATTTCATCCGGAGAGTCGAGTACGCCCTACTCAGACAAAGTATACAATCAGAGTTTAACGCTGTGTATGTTGTAACGACACTCTATCAGTGTTCCTGTGTCAACACATCGAACAACCAAATGTCGTCTGACTACGGATCCTGCGACGAAATGCCGTTGGCATTCGGCCGATCCGATAGTCTGGGAGTCGTCGACGACGACGAAGGTCGACCCGATCAAGTGGAACGCGATGGCGCCGTGCGTGCGTCCCCGGACAGTTGTTAGCGGCGTACGACCGCCGAGGTCACGTCCTAATGTCCCGCGGAGATCTATCGCTCTCGACGCCTCCTCGTGCATTTCGGTATTGACAGGGCGCTTAATTTCGATATTAATTACTAATCGATGTGGCGGGGGAGACCGATATTAATGGGACGTCACGGGGAGGTGGGAGATGATTGGAACTGCGATACAACGATGGAGAACGTGATGGGTTTCGTCTGAGCACTAATGTGACGTCACACGGGATTTGAAACTACCTCGAATGGTAATAACATAAATAACACATCCGTCGATGTCGTAACACAAATAACATATCTGTAGATGTCGTAAAACAAATAACATATATGTAGATGTCGTAAAACAAATAGTATGTCTGTCGATGTCGTTAAAGTTTTAAAATCAGCAAGCGTTGCTGGGGCGTCTGATTTTCTGTTAAAATCAGCAAGCGTTGCTGGGGCGTCTGATTTTCTGTTTAATTGCAAGTATCTCTCATTCACATTCACGTCCAAGTTTACAAGTTACGCTCATGAAGCGTTTACAATAAAGTGCCCTGCATTATCCATCTTTATTAATGTCATAGTTGAGGGAACGTAGGCTGTGCCCATGTCACGCTGTAAATAAATTTATACTAGATATAAATATTTCTATCCATGACCGGTCATCTCGTCTTGACGCGAAGGATATAGTTTGTCTGCACTATCGATTGCAGAATGTAGTTCCAATGCACGAAGATTCATTGGATGACTACGTAGTTTTTAATATCCAGCAATACATTAATTGTTATTTGTTGTTACCGTCTAAAAATGTCGTCAAACAGACAGTGTCCTAGACAGAGGGTTTTTGTTTGAAGTCGTGCAAAATGTGCTTCCTCGAGTCGCATTACATTTAACCCCCCCTCTTAAAGCAAGATAAAGACAGGGAACACAACAGCATTGGTTACGGACCAGTGCACACTGGGTATGAGAAAGTATTCATTCTCACAGAGAACGATAAATAAATGACACAAAGTATCTGATTATTGTGTTATTTAAAATAAAGTCGCACAAATAGTAGTTATTCTCACATGACTATAAGCTAATGGAACAACAAATCCAATGATTCAAATAAATGTCATTATGTTGAAAAAAATTTTTTTTTTAAATTACAGTAAACCAGTGGCTTCCTTGTCCACTTGCCTTACTATGGATGGCAATTTTTCCAATTTTGTGATTAATAAGCCCCAATTCTGGACACACCACGATAACCTATACGATACAACTTCATCAAAATGTCCAAATGCTCTACTTTTAATCAGGATAACACGATCCTAATTTGTTAGTTTTATGCGTAACATTATCGTGGTAAAAAAATATTCGCCATTAGCTTGCGATGTCTCCGAATAATATACAACCAGTGAATCACGGCTAGAAGTTCACTCGATCGAGGAAATTATATATATTGCTTCAGTAATGCTAGACCACCGGTAAGGAACCGAGCGGCGGTAGGCCGCTATATGACAGTTTCTCTTTGCCGTCGTTCACGGACCGACAGCCGTCAAGAAAGAGTGGCAATTAGACTGTTTAAATAAACGCGCTGCTCTGTTGGTTTCCGGCCACGTCTCAGGCCTGATGATGTCCTGGCACATCCAAACGTCCCAAGACGTTGGCAGTCGTGGACGGAAGGCGCAGTGATTGGCAATACCCCGCAGCGCTATTGCTCGTTTCGTCCGCAGTGGGGCGCCGCAATACAATGGCTTGCCGCCGTCTTTCGTGGGCTACATTTCTGCCGTCGAACCTCACAAAAATGGTAATCAGACTTCATCAATCAAGCGAGATTCATAACTGCACAAAGCGCTGGAGACGTTTAAAGGAGCAATAGTGTTAGACGTAATATCCATCGTAGCGGCATTATTTCATTATGGGAATTATCGAATGGCAGTCGAAACTATCATAATATATATCGTGCAACGACAATATAAAGTATCCGTCAACGATCGTCGACGTTTCAGGAGATTCTTGTATCAAAAGATCTGGTATCACAACACCACATCGTTGTCTACGTCACTCTTGCCACCAATCTCGATTTAACATAGCTTGCGATGTCTCCGAATAATAACATACAGTGCAATACCAATACTTTTATTGCGCCACAATCATTGTCATCTGGTTATCTCGAAAGATAACAGAGCTGCGCCGTACGTGACATCAGTGTCTTGCTGTGGCAGTCTCTGTTACAGATGGTGCGGGTGTAGAGAGTTTGATGTAGAGGCGTGGTAGTCGATGGTAGCCGATGATAGTCGATGGTAGTCGATGGCCTTTCTCTCCGGCGCTCTCTCTTCTCCGTCCACAGTTCGTTTCTTCTTTCGTTATCTTCTCCGTCCACAGTTCGTTTCTTCTTTCGTTCTCTTCTCCGTCCACAGTTCGTTTCTTCTTTCGTCTGCCTTCCTCGTTCCACTCCGCACAGCCTGTCGCCATTTGTCGCGGTCTGCTGCAACAGATTCCCAGGACACGATCCTGTTTTAACACTCCTTCCATGGTGATGTCCATAGTCGGCATTGATGGGAATTTGCGACCTGGGGGGGGGGGCGTCTAATGGGTCTTCAGGCGTGAAAACAGATTGGAACGGCTCGTTAAAAATCTCAGCTTTCTTCAAATTTTCGGAATATAGTTGATCCTGGCATTTAAGGGCTGGGATACCTGTTGTATCGTTTTTCAATTTCTTAATGAAACTCCAAAATTGTTTTGTAGATGAGAGGCTGTAGACCTAACCAAACTCCAGTACGATTCTCTAGTTTCCTTTTGGGCCCGTTTTCTCAGCTTTTGTTCAGAGTCGACTGCTCTATTTCAGGCCAAAATCTGGATGACTTTTTGGGACTCCCTATAAGCGAGCGGTGTCCTTGTGCTACATAAGCTTGGTAGCAATCTTATAAAATGACAGAAAGTAACTGAAACGGTCTCATGCGTCGCTTCTGCGGAAAGCCCACATGTCATGTGACAGAGTGCTTCAAGCCAGTGACAGTTCATTTAATTTCTGTTGACGATATGTCGCAATTGGAGTATAGCATAACTTTATTGATCAAGTTCAGTAATTGTTATCCCGAATTCAGACTCGAGAAAGTTTGGATACGTTAAGTATAGTCTGCCTGGTCTTCGTTGTCCGTGGCCTTGCGTTGGTTGTCCACGTCACAACTCTCTCACCACTCACGGAACATACCGGCATTTTATATTAAAGCCATAAAGGTGTTTAATCAATTCGATTATTTGGGTAGTCGATTGTTTTTGCTAGTCAAATAATTTTTGTGAAAAACCAAACCTACCTAGTATCCACTGCAACATGCTAGGTCGTTTGTGTAACTTTTGTATGTAGTTTTTGTGAAATCATCAGACAAACTATTAAATTAGTTAATGCTCGTTCAGGAATTAACTGCAGTGAAAATCGAAACGATTTTCTTCCTTGGTGAAATTTCGTAACTTTATCATGTGATGTGCGAGAGGATGGAAGTCACGCCCATGATCGGCATTCACTCGCACAGTGTTTACCATTTTGGATATCCACTAGTTTGATCGTTACCAGAACTAACTACTTAAGTCAATTCTTTCGATGATTTGAAAAAAAATATGCATGTTTTATTAAATCGACTGCGGATGTTACATGAACTATTCACAAACTACATATTTGGACACCAATGTACCGGATTTGCGATAGATTAAATCAGTTGAGGAAGCAGTTTTAAGTGTTTGTTTTAGAAGTACATAAATAATTTTTGTTTACTACAATACGAAAATCGCCGAGCTACGCGTCAGCTACGTTAATACAAATCTGCAACGTTATAAATAGCGTACTAGTCACACCGATCGCCGGAAGTTGGCCGTCATAACGCTTCGCCGCACTCTAAGCACGTCACGCAAACGGAAGGTAGCCGAAACACTGACGCTGGGTCACGGCTGAGTGAATCCAGTTTCCACTACGAATCCGTTTGCGTGCGGCCATTATGTGATGCCAACGGTCAGACCGCGCGGCTAATCGACTGCTAATGCTTCACGTTTCGTCGCTTAATCGCAAAATGGTTTCGACGGAATTATCAGTAATCGTTGACAACAGTCCCTAATCAATAGGTGACACGTAATATAAATTCTTAAAACGCAGACGCGCAGCTAAATGTCCATTGTTCCCGCGATAGATTTAAGCCATGTTTACTGTTATTCTATTATTCGTCGTTAATTAAGGTCTCGGTTATGATCGCTAATAATGATGACGCCAATGACGCCAATGACGACGATGACGAAGATGACGCCAATGACGCCAATGACGACGATGACGACGATGAAGTATACGCAATCTTGCAAGTAGCATTAGATTACTGTTGTTGGATTAACCGATATTACAATGTGTAATAGCTATTGTTTTTTAGATCATTCTGTTTCATGAGTCGCAATACTTATGGTGACTTCATAAACTTTACTTATGTTATGTTATGTCGTATGATGTTTCTCTCTCCTCTCATTCAGTGTCTTTGACTGTCTGTCTCTTTCTTTTCTCCCTCTGTCTGTCTGTCTGTCTGTCTGTCTGTCTGTCTGTCTCTCTCTCTCTCTCTCTCTCTCTCTCTCTCTCTCTCTCTCTCTCTCGCTCTCGCTCTCGCTCTCTCTGTCACGCACTCACGCACGCACGCACGCACGCACGCACGCACGCACGCAGTGCAACTAGCATAGTTGACACCCAGTGTGATAGTTTCTCCGTAAAGTCTGCAAAATCAAGAAGATCCTTTATGGGAATTCAGAATCAATAAGAGTGCGCTACTAATTCCTACTATGAGCAGGTGACACTTCATTCTCTCCAATGTAGTCCCAGCATTATGAGTTCTCGTCGAGGTGTTACATTACTTTCCCATGACACTGCGGCGCCACATCTGCAGTAAAGGCAATGCTCTCATTAAAGCTGCCTCCTCAGTTCGATTTTTTCGCTAGTCTCATTTCAAATTAAATTTGCGAAAAATCAAACCTACCTAGTATTAAGGTGGGTGCCCAGGGTTTATATTTATGTAAGGTTTGACCCCGTGAACTGAAGGGATCACCCCTCGACATCTCAAAAACGCGTTGCTGCCGGGTCTGGTGTGGTGGGTTGCCCCTGAAATCACCCATCGAAGGGGACAAAAAGTACTTATTTATGGGAACGATGCCAAGGCTACAACAGTGTTAAATGTTCCCTATAGGGTTCCCTGGGTATGGAAAGACCAATACCAGCAATTTTAGATGGGTGATTCCTCCTGCCAGCAACCCCCAAAAGGTGCGGAAAAGGGGGCATTATTTATTCATAGGAAAGACGCCAACGCTAAAAACAGTGTAAAATCTTTCCTTGGGATTCCCCGAGTATGGAATGACCAATGCCAAAAAATTTAACTGCCAGCAACCCCCAAAGGATGAGAAAAGGGGCACAAATTTAATGGAATGACGGTTATTTAATGGAATGATGCGAAGGATAAAGAAAGTGTTAAATGTTCCTGCGGGGTCCCCTGTGTATGGAATGACCAAATTTAGAACCCTGCCAACAACCCCAAAGGGTGAAAAAGGGGGCATTTATTTAATGGAATGATGCCAAGGCTAAAAATAGCATCAACTCTTTCCATGGGGTTCCCTGAGGAGGGAATGACAAATGCCAAAAAATTTAGGGGGGTTTTACCCCGCCAGCAAACCCCAAAGGGTGAAAAAAGTGGACATTTATTTATGGGAATGACGCCCACGCTAAAATCAGTGTAAAATCTTTCCTTAGGGTCCCCTCAGTACGACGGGACCAATGCCAGCAATAATACGTGGGAGCTTTTCCCTGCCACCAACCCCCACAGGATTAGAAAAAGGACATTCATTTAATAGAATGACGCGATGGATAAAAACAGTGACTGATGGCGCCACCCTCGTACATGACACTGCTGCAGCAGGCAAGTCAACATGTGCAGTGACTGATGGCGCCACCCTCGTACATGACACTGCTGCAGCAGGCAAGTCAACATGTGCAATGACTGATGGCGCCACCCTCGTACATGACACTGCTGCAGCAGGCAAGTCAACATGTGCAGTGACTGATGGCGCCACCCTCGTACATGACACTGCTGCAGCAGGCAAGTCAACATGTGCAGTGACTGATGGCGCCACCCTCGTACATGACACTGCTGCAGCAGGCAAGTCAACATGTGCAGTGACTGATGGCGCCACCCTCGTACATGACACTGCTGCAGCAGGCAAGTCAACATGTGCAGTCATGGCCAGGGATCGTTTGGTGAAGGTGTGTTCCAGTCGTGCTGAACAAATCCACTTGGTACTCGATAAGTATATTTCACCATTGGCCAGATTCAGAGCGAAAGATGCGTCGGTCAGGGCATCATCACACATTTATTATCACTGGACCTAACCAGGCCCAGCGGTAGAGTAGAACGGAGCTCCAAAAAAACATGGAGCATTCAGGAAAGAGTTTACCCGTTTCCTCATGGAGGAATGAAATAAGCCTACTACTGGCCAATCATAGGACATTATACACAACATATCTGGACATCAACGAACCAGATTTGCGATAGGCTAAATCAGTTGAGTATGTTTAATAAAACAACATTTAGAACATACAACATGTGCCTGTGGATTATAAATACAGTCGAACCTCGTTAATCCTGACGTCGTTATCCAGGAAGCCTATGTAGCAGGATATAATTTCACGGGAAAAGAATGTTCATACCCGGTATGCTAATCCGGAAACCTGCGTCCAAATCGAGAACAAAACAAAAATTGTACTCAGAAACAGCAATCCGGAAATTTCGCTTCGATCAACTTCGATTATTTTCTCTTTAATTGATGCCATTAATGATAAAGTGAAAAATATTTACATGTTTGAATCATTTGAAAAAGTAATATATTTTACCAGTCGTAGATTAAGAACAATATATACAACAGCATATTATATGTACGGTATGTTGATGTTAGATAAAAATGTGCATGATTCATCTATCCAGAAAACTCATTAATTCATCCGGACATAATCACTCAATCAAGTCAATGTGTCCGAATTAACGAGGTTTAACAGAATAGGCGAACTTGCCAATTACGGCGTAGCTGTGCTGTTACGCAATATTCAACATAGTATTTTTAATTAACTGAACATGTCTTTATCGATATTTCACAGTGGTAAATTATATAAAAGTGTGTGTTGGTGAACACGCTAATCTAACTAGGTAACATTTAAGATTTGACAAGGTTACTTGGCGGTAGTAGCGGACACTGAGGCAGACCTTCAAATTCGCACGAGTGTACAAGCTGGGGCGAGTGCGTGGAGGAAAGTGGAAAGTGTGCTGGGAGATAAAAATATATTTCGGAAGCTAAAAGGAAAGGTACTTAGCTCATGCGTAACACCAGCCTACCTAATCGGCCTAGAGACCATGGCGATGACGGATAAACAAAAAGAGAAACTGCAAGTTTGCGAGAATAACTGGGTGAGAAGACTTGCGGAAGTAAAAATTATAGACAAGCGAAGAATGGAGGAGTTGATGGAGGAAGTAGGTGTGGAAGTATCAGGAGGAAGCTGGTGAAGAGCCGGCTAAAGTGGGCTTGACACGTGGAAAGATTGGAAGGGGAACGGTTGACAAAGAGAGCGGTTGACGAAGAGAGCGGTTGACGAAGAGAGCGGTTGACGAAGAGAGCGGTTGACGAAGAGAGCGGTTGACGAAGAGAGCGGTTGACGAAGAGAGCGGTTGCGCTTAGAGTGGAGGGTAGAAGAGGAAGGTCGAGATTGAGATGGGAGAACTATGTGAAGAGGAATTTGGCAGCAGTTGGAGGGGAGTGGAGAACAAGAGCGAGGGATGGGGCGAAGTGGAGAACAAGAGCGAGGGATGGGGGAAGTGGAGAACAAGAGCGAGGGATGGGGCGAAGTGGAGAACAAGAGCGAGGGATGGGGCGAAGGGGAGAACAAGAGCGAGGGATAGGGCGAAGTGGAGGTTGGTGGAGACAGCAGTGAAACGAGATCAGTGATGAAGAAGAAGGGGGAAAAATCGACGATCGGTATCGGTGTCAGCCTTGTTGGTGTCCTCTGTATCCCTGAGGGATACAGAGGACACCAACAACAGCCGACCACGGTTATGTTTAAACAACAACAGCCGACCACGGTTATGTTTAAACAACAACAGCCGTCCAGGGTTATGTTTAAACAACAACAGCCGTCCACGGTTATGTTTAAACAACAACAGCCGTCCACGGTTATGTTTAAACAACAACAGCCGTCCACGGTTATGTTTAAACAACAACAGCCGTCCACGGTTATGTTTAATCAACAACAGCCGTCCATGGTTATGTTTAAACAACAACAGCCGACCACGGTTATGTTTAAACAACAACAGCCGTCCACGGTTATGTTTAAACAACAACAGCCGACCACGGTTATGTTTAAACAACAACAGCCGTCCAGGGTTATGTTTAAACAACAACAGCCGTCCACGGTTATGTTTAAACAACAACAGCCGTCCACGGTTATGTTTAAACAATAACAACCGTCCACGGTTATGTTTAAACAACAACAGCCGTCCACGGTTATGTTTAAACAACAACAGCCGTCCACGGTTATGTTTAAACAACAACAGCCGTCCAGGGTTATGTTTAAACAACAACAGCCGTCCACGGTTATGTTTAAACAAAAACAGCCGTCCACGGTTATGTTTAAACAACAACAGCCGTCCACGGTTATGTTTAAACAACAACAGCCGTCCACGGTTATGTTTAAACAACAACAGCCGTCCACGGTTATGTTTAAACAACAACAGCCGTCCACGGTTATGTTTAAACAACAACAGCCGTCCACGGTTATGTTTAAACAACAACAACCGTCCACGGTTATGTTTAAATAACAACAGCCGTCCACGGTTATGTTTAAACAACAACAGCCGTCCAGGGTTATGTTTAAACAACAACAGCCGTCCAGGGTTATGTTTAAACAACAACAGCCGTCCACGGTTATGTTTAAACAACAACAGCCGTCCACGGTTATGTTTAAACAGCAACAGCCGTCCACGGTTATGTTTAAACAAAAACAGCCGTCCACGGTTATGTTTAAACAATAACAACAGCCGTCCACGGTTATGTTTAAACAACAACAACAGCCGTCCACGGTTATGTTTAAACAACAACAGCCGTCCAGGGTTATGTTTAAACAACAACAGCCGTCCACGGTTATGTTTAAACAACAACAGCCGTCCAGGGTTATGTTTAAACAACAACAGCCGTCCACGGTTATGTTTAAACCAACTTGTGCATCCTCGTCTAACTCGAGCTCAACCTAAGAAACACACAACCTCTGGGATGAGTAGATGAAGGGGAAGGCGGGATGTTGGACTGTGTCCATCATACTTCTAACTAGGGGCTCCTTGCTGGCGTGCACAATAGTCGAGTTAACATGTGTGTCTTTTGAAATGAGTGCAGATGGCGCCGGGTTGGCCCTATCAGCTGCATGATTCGTGATAGCATTCCATGAAGGATGCAGGCCAGATTAAGGATTAATTAATTGCAGCGTGGCTGAATGCTTCCCAGAGACGTCGAGATGGCTTTGGAATGAACATGACTGCCACGAGTGAATTGTAAAGCGCTTTGAACAGTCCAAAGGACTGGATATCACGCTATATAAGAACGTAGTTCTACCTTTATTTTGTGTTCTGAATAGGGCCTACTAGTGTGGGAGGTCTGACCCAGTAAGTATTATTTTGTGTTCTGAATAGGGCCTACTAGTGTGGGAGGTCTGACCCAGTAAGTATTATGCCAATCCGGATGAAGTGTTCTATTGCAGGCCTTGGGCATCACAGTATTCCGATTGGTTGTGAGCGTGCTTTGAATTCAATTGAATTTATTCAACATAAACATATATACAATGTGCAGCAATACATAAGATATCTCTATTGAACCAAAACACATCAATCAGGATGCTGTGGATATATAAAATCTAAACAATCCCTATTAATAATTTACAATCTAATTTCTTAAATTAAATAATCACAATTGACAAGTTTACAGTATAGCAACATTTACTTATAAGTTGCTAATTATACTGGATATTAGAGTATACATAGGCATACATCAACCAATAAGTAATACAATGCACATAGATACAAATACATAAAAAATACTAAATTGATGATTAATAATAATCCAACTGTTCATATCT
Organism: Lamellibrachia columna; assembly: GCA_963662155.1. Classification (NCBI taxonomy): domain Eukaryota; kingdom Metazoa; phylum Annelida; class Polychaeta; order Sabellida; family Siboglinidae; genus Lamellibrachia; species Lamellibrachia columna. The sequence goes on from OY759271.1 coordinate 51,730,253, forward strand.
TTGTAGGAGCAATCTTTTATACTGACTTTTAAACTGATAAACCGTTCTGCAGATCTGGATGTAATTGATTCCATAACTTAGGACCCTTAATACTAATACAAGCAGCTTTTTGTGATGTTCTACTATATTTTATTTTGTAATTGTTGTTTTCGTTGCGAGTATTGTGATTGTGACTATCACATACTCTCTTAAAGTAACACAATAGACTGTCTGGAAGCAAATTGTTGAGCCTTAAACATGAACACCATGTTGTTGTAGTCTGTCATATCATACACACACAGAGTTGTTGTAGTCTGTCATATCATACACACACAGAGTTGTTGTAGTCTGTCATATCATACACACACAGAGTTGTTGTAGTCTGTCATATCATACACACACAGAGTTGTTGTAGTCTGTCATATCATACACACACAGAGTTGTTGTAGTCTGTCATATCATACACACACAGAGTTGTTGTAGTCTGTCATATCATACACACACAGAGTTGTAAAGTAGAGAAAGATTGGTCTTGTGTGTGACAAGTACCCTTCATGTTTACATATTCGTATAGCCTTTTTCTGTAGCATATGGAGAGGGTGTATTCTGCTTTTTATAAGTATTTCCCCAAGCTTCACAACAATAGTTCAGATACGGCATGATAAGAGTGCAGTACAAGGAATATAATGCATGACTATTCAACAGGTGCTTAACTCTATTCATGACAGACACATTCTTAGCAATTTAATTTGTTTCCTTTTAATATGGTCAGTCCAATCCAATTGGTGGCCAATGAGTACACCAAGGAATTTTGTAATATACACTCTTTCAATAATAGTACCATTTATGCTAACTGTTAGGGTATTGTTTATCCCTTTTTCCTACTTAATACCATAAAAAATGTTTTTTTAAACATTTCAAGACAGTTTATTTGTAGTAAACTATGTACTTAATTTATCCATTTCTGTAGATACAGTTTTGCATATTTCTGCTATAGCATCACCTGTGTGCAAGAAGTTTGTGCCATCAGCAAATATTATACATTTCATCATAGGTGATACTTTACACATGTCATTAATATACAGGATAAATAAAATTGGTCGTAATATAGAATAATGCCATAATTTTCTAATTTTTTAGCAGTATGTTGTGGTCAACTGTATCAAATGCCTTTTTTAAATCTATAAATACTGCAATTGAAGACTGAGAGTTATCCATCCCTGGTGTCATTTCTTCCACAAGTTCTGATATCGCCATTGATGTTGAGTGGTTTTTTCTAAATCCATATTGGCCATTGTACAGTATTTGTTTATCATTCACAAAAGACATTAATCTATTATGATATATATCTTTTATAGTATTTTTGAAAACTGAGGTAATATTGATACTGGCCTGTAGTTTGAGAATTATTGTGCATCACCAGTTTTGAATAAAATATTATAGGGATAACACGAGCAATTTTCATGCTATCCGGAAAGACTCCTTTTTGTAGCGAATTGTTGAATATGTGTTTTAGAGGTTTTAGAGTATATGGTATTACCAACTTAACTAGGCACATGTCAATATCATCATGGCCTTTTGAATTTGTGCTTTTAGCATTATTTTCTAGTGCTAATATCTCATCATCTGTGACAGGGTTAAGAAATAATGTCTCCTCTACCTTTTTATTCAGGTAACGTGTAAAATTTGTGTTGCATTTAGGAATATTCCTGGCTAGTGCAGGACCTATATTTCAAAAGAATTTATTAAAACCATTTTCGATATTCTAATTGCCAGTGACTTTATTTGTATTGTCATTAAACTGGGTAGGATATTCCGATCCTTTTTGCTTTTTATTAATTAAATCTTGTTTAATTCTAGAATGTCGGAGTAATGCTGTTTTTCTGAATATCTCAATATGGCAGTCAGTTTATTTTTATATTTATGGTTAGTACGTATGTAGCGCGCGTAACATAAATTCAACTCGATTTGTAGTAGCAAAGTGTATCAGTGATTAAATGTGACACATTTGTTATCTTGATGGCATCGATGGTCTTAGGTAGAGCGCATTACTTTAGGATTAAAATTTCGATACCTCCCTGAATTCTCGCGGGAGATGCCGGTCTGGGAAGAAACAGGCACGCCACCTGGTGATGATACTAATACAGCCAGCAGCAGATTCAGAAGCAACGAAAGCACGACTGTATATATGTGCCTCGCTGCTGTTAACTGACCCGACGGTATATACCTGTCACTCCGAGTCACAAAGGCTTAATTAGCTCACACATCAACTCTTCACCCTCCACTACTGCCAGGTAAATTGTGTCTCTTTTAGGCCTAGCTATCCTAATTTCTAAAGCTCCCTAGATTCGACGTTTTTACTCGTCTCGTTGCAGAATCATTTCGCGAAAAATCGGACATACCGTATCGACTACGACATACTCGTTCGTTTGTGCAAATGCATTATTTACAGTTACATTATTTTCGACTAGACCTAATCGAAATTCGGCGAAAAGGGGAAAAAGTGGCTCCGCATCTTTATACTAAGATGTAAGGTTATTTACGCATTTGTAAGTCACCCGATCTATAGCTTAATTTCGGTGATTTTAACAAAAACACGCACTCTTCTATTTAACAGGCTTCACATATTACTTAAACTATTCACGCACTACGGACTTGGACATAAAGTATTCACGCACTACAGACTTGGACTTAAAGTACGGACTTGGACATAAACTGTTCACGCACTACGGACTTAAACTATTTACGGACTTGGACATAAACTATTCACGCACTACGGACTTGGACTTAAACTATTCACGCACTACGGACTTGGACTTAAACTATTCACGCACTACGGACTTGGACATAAACGAACCTGATTCGCGATTGGCTAATTAAATTAAGGACTGAGCGCTACCTTTTTTGTGTGGGTGAACTATGGTAATTCGATCAGACAGTCACTGTGGAAGCGATCTCAGTGTTTGCGTCAACTCGAAACCATATTACGAAAGTAAGCCACAAACAGCAATACTTCCGAGACTATAGATATGTAAATAAAAAGGTGGCGTCTGCATCCATATCCATATCCGAATGTCACAGCTAATTACATCAACACAATCGAAATGTCGCTTTGGTTGTTAGAGAACGAGCAATCAAAAACTATCTAAAGGTCTCCGTATGAAATTGTATTGACAGAGAATAGATGCGGGACTTCAGTCGGCGTGGATGTGTTCTTCTTCTCCAATGAACGCCGCGTTTGTATTGGCTAAGATAATTTAATATAATTTAGCATATCGTAATCATAAGCAGAGTATATATGTCGCACGTAAGACGCTCGCTGTATCTCATACTAACTGCCAAGAGCTACGGAACCCGTGGGTGGCTTGTGGTTGAAAAGCTGTCAATTACTTCAGAAATGGAGACGACCCACGTAAAGGCCAGGCTCCGGTGTTGCGCGTGTGTGGAAACGACCGAGCGAGCGTGCGTGCGTGCGTGCGTCCGTGCTTGCGTGCGTGCGTGCGTTGGTCATCGCCCGCGTTTCCTGCGGTGGTTACAATTATGACCGGGGAAGTCGTTAACTGACGGACGAGACACCGGCTGACTACGGCCTGACATGGTTGTTAGTCTTAACTTCACATAAACATGTAAAACAGCATGGTCTAACTGAGGACGTAGTTTGTCGCCATATATTGATACGCCATCTCTTCCCTCCCTACCTCCCTCCCTCCCCTCCCCTCCCCTTCCCCCTCCCCCTCCCCCTCCCTCCCTCCCTCTCTCAACTAATACAATCAAACCTTATTCCAATAATTTGTCATCACTTTATATTTCTAAGCTAATGTCTTCATCTTCTTCCGGATACGAGTCGACCCTCTCTTCGAGGCTTGTAGACTCGGTCTATGATGTCTATGATGTCTATGATGTCTATGATGTCTATGATGTCTATGATGTCTAGGTGGTATTGTGTCAACGCTCTAGCTTTCGAGTGTTTCAATGATCCAAACTGCATTTACCAACGCTACCATAGTCAGATTGATTTCTCTCGTTCAATTCAACTTAAATTATCTTAATATACGTCACTCGTAATAGGCCGGTACTTCAGGATTGCGCTAAGTGACAATTGCTGGACGGGAGCAATTACGTAAATTGTAGAGCAAAACTGAAACTATTGCATGACGTAAAGGCAAACTCTCAGAGTTTCGTAGGTGTTGTTAGGTGAAAGACAACGGCAACAAGGTATCTGTTCAGTGCTATAATAGTAACCGGTCTGTGCTTTAAAACGGTCTGTTCAGTGCTTGAACAGTATCCGTTCAGTGCTCTAGGAGAGTCCGTTCACTACACAAAGAGTATATGTTCACTGCACTAAGAATATATGTTTGGTGCTCCTAGTGTATCCATTCAGTGCTCTAGGAGAGTCCGTTCACTACACAAAGAGTATATGTTCACTGCACTAAGAATATATGTTTGGTGCTCCTAGTGTATCCGTTCAGTGCTCTAGGAGAGTCCGTTCACTACACAAGGAGTATATGTTCACTGCACTAAGAATATATGTTTGGTGCTCCTAGTGTATCCGTTCGGTGCTCTAGGAGAGTCCGTTCACTACACAAGGAGTATATGTTCACTGCACTAAGAATATATGTTTGGTGCTCCTAGTGTATCCGTTCGGTGCTCTAGGAGTGTCCGTTCACTACACAAAGAGTATATGTTCACTGCACTAAGAATATATGTTTGGTGCTCCTAGTGTATCCGTTCAGTGCTCTAGGAGAGTCCGTTCACTACACAAAGAGTATATGTTCGCTGCACTAAGAATATATGTTTGGTGCTCCTAGTGTATCCGTTCAGTGCTCTAAGAATATCCATCCAATGCTCCAAAAGTATCGAAAGATTGCTTTAAAGTATCCTTACTGTGAACAAAATATGCATGCTCACTGCTCTAAAAAGATATGTTCTGTGTTCTAAAAGTATATGTTCTGAGCTATAACAGCATATGTTCTGTGCTCTAAAACTATCCATTCCGTGTTTTAAAACTATTCGTTCAGTGCTCTAAAAGTATCCGTTCTGTGTTTCAAAACTATTCGTGCTCTAAAACACGCAGCGGATCCAGGAGATCTAAGACCCCCATAGGTCATGGAGAAGGGGGTTTAAGACCCCCCTGTGTCCGTGGCAAGTATTACGGTCAAGTACAACGTATATAGGCATATATCGGAACTAGTGTCAATGTAAAGACTGAAGTATTAGCAGCCGGCTAATATCAACGTTTCTGTAAGTAGAACGACACGTGTCGTTCAACTTACAGAAAGGTTGATATTAGCCGACGCATATGATCCCTGTGTTGCCAGTTAATATAATAGTATTGTTGGTTTCTTCAAAATTTAGACGTAATACTGGTAGTTACGTCACTGAACATCTTGCCCTTGTATTACTTAACTTCGGACAATCGAAGAAAAGACGCATGACTTCGTCAACAATTGTTGCCGACAATTATATGTAATAGCTACAAAGGATAATGCACTTGCTCGATTATAATCAGATTTCTGCAAGCGCTTAGCGCTAACAACTAAGTGATTCGCAAATCCGGTTCAATGGTGTCCAAATGTGTAGTTTGTGAATAGCTTATGTAACATCCGCAGTACATTTAATAAAAAAAAGCATATTTGTTTCAACTCATCGAAAGAATTAACTTTAGTCGTTAGATTTAGTAAGGATCAAAATAGTGGACATCCCAAATGGTAAACACTGTGTGGGTCAATGCTGATCATGGGTGTGACTTCCAACCTCTCGCCGATCACATGACAAATTTACGAAATTTCACCAAGGACGAAAATCGCGATTTTTCAGTAATTATATTTTCACTTAAGTTAACGCTTGAACAGGCATTAACTAATTGATTGATTGTAATTATGTGAGCTTATGTAAAACTTGGTCAACTTGCAAGATATTCACGGCAGATGGTGAATTAATCTTTCCAGCTAGCAAAATTGATTGGGCCAAAGACGGCCTGTGGTGAAGGCACATAGGTAATTCAATGGCTCAATAAGTTTTGCCAGCTGGGCTATGACATTTTATTATTGAATGGTTCTTATAATCAGACCATCCATTTTAGCCCCATGGTTGTGTCAAACAAGAAACCGCTGATGAGATGGTTACTTATTTCACTATTCAAATGTAATGCAACAAATATGACGCTACTAGAAGGAAGGTCGAACAATATTCTTTTTTATATGGCCAGACATAACTGGTGGATTAATTCACATGAACACGTGAATTTGAACATTGTTGCCGCATCAACCAATCAGATGCGCTGCTTAGTCTCCCTTATCTGACTCTCGCCCGCTTTCTCGCGGAGAAGAGAGTCTGGCTTTGTAATGGTCGCCTATGGGAAACTGTCTGTGGTCCGTGCCCTTATCCGACTCTCGCTCGGCTTCGTGAATCCGCCGAGAAGAGAGTCTGGCAGCAGAGGCGTGGTCCCACTGTCACCACTCCAATTGTGTAGGCGCTCCAGTGAATCGCCAGTAGCCAATTAGTGTCATTATCGAGACGCTACATACAATATTTTTTTGGCCTGATTTAACTTTTCGGAGAGTTGTGTCAATATAATCAAAGTTTAAAGTTAAAGCGAATTGCATCGTATCAACTGACAAAAGTGAACTCTTGTTATATGAATTAGCCAAATGTCCGGTTGACGTCGTAATTAGCTAATTGTATATGCGCCCAGAATCTGGGTGCATACATAATTTCCGTCACAATGAAAACCCCACTCTGTATCCAGGCGAAGATGTATGAGACAAACGGTGGCGCCACAGAGCGGAGCCTGGATAATCGAGGCTAGTTGTACACGTTACCAGAGCTAGTGTGTACCGAGCTGCGTCCTTCCGATACAAGTGTTCGCATTACCTTTTGGTTCCTCAAAACTGGGCAATAGTACATGTGAAAATAATTGGAATTTAATATTTTTTTGTAAATAAACCCTAAAACAAAACATTGCCCAGCAACTGTTTAAGTTGACATAACGGTCCATTGATTCATGTTTGCAGATATTACAAAAGGGAAACTCACACGAATTTACAATGAAATGAAAAATAAAGCATGACAATATTGATTATAAGTTTTATATATTTTTTAAAGTTGAATTTCAATGTTACACACGAAATGCAAATTTCTGAAACCTTCATTTCTTAAAAAAAAATATTATTTCGAAATGGTTTATAAATCAGCACTACTACTTATATAGTACCAACATATAAAAAACGTGACATGCAAAATGTGACAAGGGGACAACACAACACTAATTTAATAATAATTGACACACCAGGGGAAACACCCTTAATCATCTCTTTAGAATGTCTGATTTGCATGTATTCAGCCTTGGATTTGCACACAGCTATGGATCAGTATAATTGACACTGCAAACTGCATGTTTGATAGAAAGTTCCATAATGAGGTCTAGTACTATACTGTCCTGTTTTTCAAATTATGCTGTTTTTGTTTGTGGGTTTGGTGATTAAAGATAAAGTTAAATAGATCATATCTTATTGTTTATATTACCCTGGGCATATTAAATAAATATGTCACATAACTATTTGTTTTATCACAATTAACTTACCTCATTATGTTGTGTTATTACAGAGTGTACTAAAATCTCATCCTGTCATGTAAACAGTGTTATCAACTAAGAAAATGGTCCATTACTAAGTCTATTTCACACACGTAACTAAAAATGTGTCATACACGATTTTATAATGTTTTGATTAAAAAAATAATAACCATTATATGAATATGCATCGTATACGTATACACATGTGCTTAATTATGATAAAGCAACTTATTAAATGCTACCATAATTTCACAGACTTTTGGCAAAATTTGCTACTAACCAATTCACACGTCTGAATTTAGATTTTTGTGCGTCACACATATATTTTTTCTTAAATTCATTACTGATGAAAAATTTATTTTGTCTACCCTAACGATTAAAAAACACGTAGAACAATGCAATGATCAAAATTAAAACAGTCGGCAATACTTTGATATGGATCTGCAGTTTCAAAGAAAACATTTTTGTCTGAATGTCATACACACGACACGTAAAGCTGCCGCTGGAATAGCCCTTTAAAAAATCATATTTCGAAAAGTAATTTACCGATTTTGAAACTGTTTTCAATTTCCCATGGCCGCAGCCATATCATAAAAAATATAAAACAAAATAGATCGACACCCCCGATATCAACTGACAACAATTACACTGTCACTGACTGTCACTATGTGTGTCACTCAGTGTCCTGTCACCGGCGGCGGCGGCGGCGATGCCATGGCGATGTGTGCAACTGTTCGTTTTGCGTTCTTGCTTTGATTCAACGGATGTCCAGTTGTATAACTACATCAGTTGTGAAGACTACATAGCCAGGTTTAAGGAGTTTATAAATAAAGCAATACTTTTCAAGAACTGTTTGTGTGGCAGAAAGGATAAAACGCAATAGCATTGTCAACATTGGTTTATGTCGACTGCCCTCTCATCCGGAAATGTAACTTGAGAGTTGGCGCATGCGGAATCGAACTACCGGATGCACTGACGTAAGTTGTACCTGCCCCCAACTTGGTGGCGTTGCACGTCAATTTACAAAATAGCCTCGAGACTAGGCAGAGTCATCCGCCCCACTCTTGAGCTAGCCTAGGGGCGGAGATCTTGATCGGCATTTGCTAAAGCGCCGTTTTGGCAGTTCCGTAGCCAAATGGCTACGGAACTAATAACTTAAGTTTTAAAACCAATACGCACTAACCGTTTCACATGTGTATTCTGTGACATACAACCGACACTTGGGCGTCAAGAAACTGAAGAAATGTGCTCCAAATAATTACTTATAAGTACTTTTATCGGTGACATAGAAAACATTTCACAATTAGCCGCCATACTGTGCACGTGATGTTGCCTTTGGGTCACATGATCAAACGCGATTTCGTGTAGAATGAGGCTAGAATGGGCAAGCAGCACAGACATAAATAAAACACCCGTTAGTAAGTTAGTAGTTTATAGGGGCATGATTAATGATGTAACTCCATGGCCAGCAGACGGCAATTCTTAGCGTAACCTTATATAGATCCACGGGATTCCCGCTTGGTATTCTCGCTCACAACAACATCCGGTTATATACAAATGTTGACAAGCACATGCGTTCTGACAAAAAAGTAATAATTTCACACTTTTATATGGTTATTGTCAGGTAACTTTAGTGATATACCTATAAGAATGCATACAGACACGAAAGACTTGTTTATTGCTCTGTTTATGGCGTATTTGTAAGGTTTTGCGTTTCTTGAAAATGCTTAGGTTTTTGACGAAAGAGATCTTCGCCCCTACAACAGCAACAGCCAGATAGAAAAAAAAATTGTAGGGCGATTGACTTTGCCTACCTCGAGACTAGCGCTGACTGTGTGCCATGGCCATAGAGTTATAGTTACCGGTGCAGTTTTCGACCCACGCCAGTTTTCGGTCTATTGAAATCTCGCTTGATATCGCGTTAGAGAAGTCACAGCTTCTGTTTACGACAATAACGATACACAGTGTTGTCTGAGCAAAACATATTTTTATATATAATATAACATGGAACACGTTTATGATATACATACCTTGATAAAAACCGACTTTGCACGCTTACAAGACATTATTATCGAACGTCTGCTGACGCATGTCTCGTTCTTGGCTACGTGACAATAATAGCCCTTTTTGTGGTAGATGTATGGCAAGCTAGTCTTGTCATAAAATAGGAATAATTAAAATGTGTTAAATATACGAGAAAAAATGTACTACATTAACGTTATATATTCAATACAAATATATGTGTATGTGTTTTATAAAGCGCTATGTCAAGCCTGGTTGTTATAAAAAGTTGACATAATTGGAACAAAGTGGTAAAATTAAAAACGATTGTCTGTACGGCTTGCCATAAATATAGGTCGAATTCCGCCGGTTTCCTCGACTCGCGCGACATGGTTCAGACGTTCAATATTCGTAAGTTTTTCACTCCAAACAACTGTTTTAATAATTTTTTGCATTGAATACACAAAATGTTTCTTCAGATTTTTTTTTTAAACGACATATTCTATATAATTTAAGTAGGTCGAAAACTACACCGACCAGTATACATCATTAATCACCCCCCCCCCCCTATAACAAGAGCGATAAGCCAGCTCACTGCAACGAAGCGGGCGTGGACCACTGGCCGGCATTTCATTGCACGGCAGAAACAGTTGCATCCACTGCATGACACATAGGGTAGTACTGTTTATAGTGTGAACATAGCATGTTACAAATAGTTGTCTAACAAGTAAGTGAGTAAGTAAGTTAATGTATTTCCTCCTCACCATCATCATGTACAATATAAGGCAAACAAAAGCAATGAAGATGAGGTGGCTACCAGAGAATTATAAACTTATCAGGCTAGTAGCCAGTGACCAATTAACTTGAAGATTTGTCATTGTCATTTGTTCTTAATGGGGCATGGCCACCAGACTGATAAATAATTTGTGTGAGTGTGGTCCCAGCAGTTGTGTTATAAGTGTGGGCAGTTGGGTTGTTCATACGTGCATTAGGGTTAAACTCTTCAAGACAAAGATTTTGGAGGCTTTCTGGAGAAAGTTGTGGGACAACGAATATGGTTATTTCCTGTGTGGCTTGCAAGTGTATGAATCGACAGAAGACAGGATCTAACATCTCGTTATTTTCAGGTAATTTATGTCGCAAATGTTTGTGCTGTGTTAGTGTATATGTGAATGAATGTAACAGTTTCGAAAATGTTCTGAAATATCAATATATTACAGATACGTTTGTTTTTCTTGGGGGAGCATACATTAAGTGTTTCCCAGTAGTCACATTGATTGGGTGCAACATAAAATGTTATAGGGGTAGGATTAAATTTTATAAATAATGTGTGCGTACGTGTATGCATATTTGTAACTCTTTTATAAAACTCTACTAGATGTCAGCTCATTAATAAGATTTTTTTCTGTATTAATTCATCTGCATTTAATGAGGCTCTCCCCTTTTTGGTCGTCGTTTGCCTTTTCATCGTTGTATGAACCACTATCATGTAACTCATTCTGTACACATTGCAATATTCATTGCATTCTATGCATTTGTTTGACAAACCATGTGAAAGGTTGCCTACTAAAACAATTGACAGCTTAAATGAGAGAGCACATTTCTTTACATGAGGCGTGTCCTTGGGCAAGTTGGCCAGATAACATTCGAGAGATCTTGATCTGCAGGTGGAAATAGCTGTGATGGAGCAGCTGGGGAATGTGTTGGAAGATGGGAAAAGAATATTTTTGGGACCTTAGAGAAGAATGTCCAACAGGGCTTAATGAGATTTTGACCTCTTGCAGTCATTAGCTAATACATGTATAGAGCACTTCAGAAAGTTCAGTTTATCATGTTTAGTGGTGCTACTGTTATAGTTAATTTGTTATGATATTTGATATACAAGGTGCATGGATAGATTGTGCACGTAATAAGGTATTAGGTATATATAGCTATGTAGTATTAATCTCTAATTAGTACTGTATATCTATAGATATATGATGAAGACTGGGTGCTGTACAGTATAAACACTGGGCCTCCAGTGGGTTCTTGCCATGCAGCAGCATGAATGTCACTGGTGCATGCCGGCATCACTTTGTCATGTGTCAACTGATAAGAGCTCAGCAGTCTTGTTTTACTAACGGGTGTTCTATTTATGTCTATGGCCATACCCAGGCTTATGCGGTCGACACCACACCCCCAATCATCGACGCTGTCGATTACGTCACATAAGATGAAGACACCTTCCTAATTTCATATCGAGTCAATGCCATGTAAGAATTCATTTATCTGACTGGTCCATAATTAATGTTGAAACTAAGTTGCTAATCCTGATTTCAGTCTTTTTTTTAGATCCATAGGCATAGAGATAATGCTTCATCCTAGTTTGTTAACTAGGATAATGTCTGTCGTATAATCCTTCATTGCTGCAGTGATCCTGTGTCTGGCATCAAGAATGCAGATATGGGTCTGGGTCGAAGCAGAATGGACACATAAGTCCTCAGCTGGACGGCTGTGGACAACTATTCCCACATCCAACTACCACATTCCTGACGGCGTGGCAGTCTTGGTGAAGACACGAGTCTCCAACAATGGTTTGTTCTAATCTCATTTTAAAAGTATACAGGCAGTACGCACTTTAGTTTATGGACATGGTCTTCAATGTAGTGTTATTTGATTTGACTGTCCTTATAATATGGGGTTCCTTTTGTCTGAAATACATTCTCAGTTATTGTAAATATACGCAGTATCACAAGTTTTTGTAACCAGATTGTAGTTTGCCAACATAATTACGAGTTGATTAAGTGAATGTCATGTTTCAGTTGACCTGAGGGCGATCGGCCACACAGACAAACCATTCACAGTGGACAGATCTCCACCTATTCCAGGGCTTGTTTATTATGGTGACAACCTAAAAAAGGATATCTCCTTCCAGTAATCTTCCTCTCAATACTGCGCCAACTGGAACGGGTTTGGAGACCCAGAGAGTGGACTGAGTATGTTTATAGAGTGGGAAAATATTGTCAAATTGTGGTTGTCTGTCCCCTTTTTGTTGCTCCCTGCAGCAGTGGGCAGAATGCTGATCTAAAATATTGGTTTATTCAAGCATAAACTGCACTGAAGCAGAAAGAAATTCTTAGTTGTTCACACAAGGTTTCAGTGTTTGCAAAATAGTTAGAAATTATCAATCAATTAATTGATAATTTATTTCCAACAACAGTACAAATTCATGATAAAACAAATCAAAAATTGTTTGCAACATTTGAAATTTAGGTATAATTAATAGTTTGTTGGAAAGAGTGTGAACAGAAGTATAATACTTACCTATAGTTCACTCAAAGTAGTATACTTATAGATATGTCACTGAGTGACTATTGTGATATAGATATAATGGTGTTTTGTATTATTACTGAACATTCTTCAGGATAGTTCGTTATCAAATTAGATAACTTTCATTTTACATATCCAAAGTGTGTTTAATTTACCTGGTAGAGGCTTTCATCAAGGTATCATGTCGACTTCATCAGTACCGATGACGCTGAATGACGTCATGAATCATTTGTGTTGTTGTTCACGAAGACCCCGATCAAAGAAGTGTGCGAAATCATCAGAAAAAGTATAGAGAATGGCAAGACGCTAAAGAAGAGAACAAACCAAAACGTAGACGACATCATGTAGTTGTTGAAATTTGTCCTGATGATGACATACTTCAGATTTGAATGAGATATTTATCAGCAGAAGTTTGGAGTAGCCATGGGCAGTCCGGTATCCCCCATTGTTGTGAACCTGTACATGGAGGACCTGGAGCAAATAATAATAGCCACAGCACCGGTAGATTGCCAACCGAGAAACTGGAAACGATATGTGGACGATGTAATTTGCCTGGTACACACAGGAAAGGCAAAGAAATTACAACAACACATGAACACTGTAGACCCCACAGGTAGCATCATTTTAACACGGGAAGAGAACAACAGCATGCCCTTCTTGGATGCGAAGTTCACCAGAAAGGAAGATGGCAGTGTGAAGTCTACAGTGTACAGGAAGAAGACGCACACTGACCAGAACCTGAACTTTGCGTCCCACCTCCCCAAACATCAGAAGTTAGGAGTTGTCAGAACCCTTATGAACAGGTGTGAGACGATAGCAGTAAGAAGAAAAAGAACAACAAAAAACAAATGACATAAATTGCAGGAGCCAAGTAGTCATCCCATACGTAGAGGGGGTCTCAGAGAGAGTACACCGAGTACTGAAGAAGTATGGAGTAGCAACAGTCATGCGTCCCCACACCACCCTCAGGTGCCTGTTGGTACATCCCAAGGACAAAGTAGAGCTAGAAGAACAGAGCGAATTGGTGTACCAAATACCATGCAAGAACTGTGGTGCTGAGTACATTGGGGAAACAGGAAGACTACTTAAACCATGACTGAAGGAACACAGAAAGGATGTAGACAACAACAAAAATGAGAAAAACACAAGGAGCGGAAAAAAAAGATTGTTGTCTACCATCAATAAATCTGCCCTTACAGACCATGTGACAACTGAAAACCACAACATAGACTGGGAGTGAGTGAAAATTGTAGACAAGGAACCCAACCGAAGAATCTGGCATATCAAGGAAGCCATCTGGATCAGGAAAACCAGAACACCCATCAACAAAGATGAGGGCAATTACGAACTGCCTGACGTGTACAATGACGTCCTTCAGCGTCATCGGTACTGATGAAGTCGACGTGACACGTTGATGAAAACCTGAAGTAGATAAATTAAACACACCTTGGATATGTAAAATGAAAGTTATCTGATTAGGTGTTTTGTATTGTTAATCAGTTCAAAAGTTGCACTGCACTATGCATGGTTTTCTTTCAGCCAAATATGTAATCACCCTGGGGACGTCTGCTGGCTCAGATGACATTGTACCTTACACATGACTGTTATACGATGTGACAAGTCAGTGTGTGGACAGCCTACACTTACAACACAAAGTTGTCTACTTTGTCAGTGTCACTGCAGTCAACTGTGGCCTCGTTAAAAGGAACGTGACGTAAACTCAGATGGAGGTAAGGTACAACTGTATGTACTTACAGGCATCAATGTGTCTATAAGCAATGGTTTATTAAATAAGTACAGCCGGGTCTAATGTGTTTTTTATAGAACGTGTCACATTAAAATCTCTTTCACAGAAGTTATTCTCCTGTCTTCATCATTCTGACAGACACAGACGTCACCCTACATTTGTTGCAGTGTCCGTTGAAATGAAAGGTGTTGTGAAAGACCGCAAGGACCCCAACGAGGATGAGATGTACTCGTCAGAGGCGTCCACTGTTGCTAGCACCTGGAGGCAATTTGCTGACCCAGAATCTGGCCTAAAAAGTTATCTTGTCAACATATGCAGAAAAGCTTCAGGTAAATATATAATGTTATATTTCATGATTGCACACTAACTGTGCTTACTCACTGCAAATGAGGAATCCAGCAGTGTCATTTAACAGTTGCTAGTATTTAAGTTGTAAATCAAATAACTTAATAGACCCTTAATATGTAAGGCCCCAGAAAATACAGAAAATAACATAGCTTCATCGTTCAACTCTCTTGAGAGACGTCACGTCCGTCCTAATAGACCCTTAATGTTTTAGGCCCCAGTAGTAGGGCTGTTGTACTACGCACAGAGAAGAACATAGTTCCATATTTCAAATCTCTGGAGAGACATCACTTCCATCCTAATAGACCCTTAATGTTTTAGGCCCCAGTGGCAGGAAGGTTGTACAACTCACAGAGAAGAACATGGCTCCATCTGTCAACTCTCTGGAGAGACATCACTTCCATCCTATTAGACCCTTAATGTTTTAGGCCCCAGTAGCAGGAAGGTTGTACTACACACAGAGAAGAACATAGAACACAGAAGGTATGGTCATTATCTTATATCAGTATCTAGTCCAAGTGAACGGGGCAAGGCTGGTCAACTGTCGCATTAAACCAGATCAACTAACCTTGCATATCATTGCAATTATTGTAAAAAAGTGACAATACACACATTGACAAAAATCATTGATTAATTTAATATTGGATTAACAGCTATTAAAAATATATATACCCCAAAATTACTCGCTCTACTACTATAATATTGTGACCTGCAGCGCTCCACGGGTCCCCAAACCAATCAAATTTCATTAAAGCAAACATAATATATATATATAATGTTTATTCACACAGCAGAGCAATTAACCGAGACAGCGTTATATGGAAGACTAAGTAGAATTTACTTAATTACTGTGAAGAACTGTTTAACTTTAAAAAAAATGGCCGAAACGGCGACTGCTACTCAGAACTATAAGATGTGTAAGTCAAATGCGATTTCGTCCCAGAAAAAGAACAACCGTTACTCGTTACAAGCATACCCCGTCTGCACATCCGTTCTTGCGCACAGTTATCGTAAATTGAGAAATGTCAATACAGTGCCATAAATGCCAGTTTATACCAGCAACTCTAAAATGGGTTACAACTGTCAGTGTGTATTCACTGCATACTGTTATAATGGAGAATAAATGTAAAGGCCTGGGCCTAATGCCATATACATAAAAGTCACAGGGTCACAATATGGTGGCACAGTTGTAAACCAGTTTCATCCATTCAGTTGTACAGCTGAATACCTGACAAAACTCTGATGGAATTACACGAATGAATATATGTTGTGCAATGGTTGAGGCATTGCTGAATACTTCCCAGTGAAGTCAAATTAATTGGTGTTTCAGCGAACAGATCTAGGAGTGGGTGTCAAACAGACTGTCACTAGCCCCAGGAATGTGACACTGTGCTGTTTTTAATGATATGAATTTGCTTCATAACAAACACATGTATTCTGGAGGCATATGGACTTTTTAGGAGTGGAAATATTAGGAGTTCTCCAGTACATAAATGTCTTAACTGCTGTATTTTGCTTGTAACTGCATACTGAGTGTACTTTTGGTTTACATGACACCATTGGCCATTGTAGATGATGTTTTACTTTTCTATTTATATATGTCATTTGTGCATGTGGGCACCCTCTTGGGAGAATCTGAGGAACTAATCGATGGCTAGTTTGATGATTGTTCACAATGATGAAAATGGCATCCAGGCCTCATGGGGCACAGTGGATGGCGAGAGTGACATCAGTGAATACTGTGTTGGCATAGGGACAGCAGAAGATAAAGTTAGTTGTATATGCAACTTGGTTTCAAGCAGTTCGTACACTTAACTTATAAAATAATATAATATAGTAATAATATAAAAAGACCTAGATATGTACATTACAAATCCTATAAAGAAAATGTTTTTTGTTTATCATTACCCTATTCCTATTCCTATTCCTTGCCAAGCAATAAAAATAATCATTACTAATCTAAACCCCGCACATTGAATTAAGCGTGTGCTGCGTTTCCCCGGGCAACTGGGGCAGATTTTGAAAACGATGGGTGTTTGTAGTTTTTAAGCTGTAGCTTCAAAAGTATTAATATATCATAATTGCAAGTTACGTTTATTTTGAAGCAAATTGAATTATTTATGCAATGGTGTAACTGTGGTGTATATAAGCTTCTTATATGTTGTCATTCTGAGGTATGGAACTTCGGAAATAAATTTTTTGAACAAATATTGAGAGTGAAGTTTGACATGATAGTCATATTTTATTACAATAACACCACAAACTGCTGGTTCCACATTTTTCTGTTTTATTTAATCATTTGCTTTATAATTAATTTTATAACAACATACACAACTAACCACATAATCTAAGCCGAGTAAATGGCACAAAACACACAATGTCAGTGTTGAAACAAGCTGAATAAGACAGTGACCAGGCTACTCTTGGACGAAGAAAACCAACCGATGCCATCTTCAATTTATCGCTCACTCAGTCAAAGATCGAGCCACTTAAATCTTACAAGATTTAACAAGATTTAACAAGATTTGCCATCCAAGCCAAAGGCCCAGATGGCAAGTGGACAAGGAAGCCATTGGCTTATCGAGAGTCCAACAATGTTCATCTACTTATAGCCCGCCCTCCTGAGATATGTGTCAACCTTGTTTTTAAACATATTCACGCTGCTAGCAGTTACACAATCTGTAGACAATTTGTTCCATTCATTTATTGTCCTCTGTGAGAACGAGTGCTTCCTGATGTCCAATCTACATTGATCCTTTACTAATTTTACCTCATGTCCTCTAGTTCTGCTATCCTTCTTGAGTGAGAAAAACATATTTCTATCAATATTTTCATACCCATTCAATATCTAAAAAACTTCAATCTGATCTCCTCTTAACCTCCTTGTCTCTAGAGTTGTTAAACCACATTCCTTCAGGCGTTTTTCATAACTAAGGTCTCTCAGTTCTGGAATCATTTTAGTTGCTCTCCTTTGTATGCGTTCAAGCGTATATATATCCTTCTTACGATATGGTCTCCATGCTTGTATACAATATTCTAAATGAGGTCTAACTATTGCTTTATAAAGAGGTATAATTAACTTTTTTCCCTTGTATGTTATGTTTCTTCTAATCAATCCAAGAATTTGATTACCCTTTGAAGCTGCAATACCACACTGCTCTGAAACTTTCATATCAGCGCTTATTGTAACTCCTAAGTCCTTTTCTTTTACAGTAGTACCCAGAACAGTATCTCCCATTTTATAGTTTACATTCAAGTTCCTATGTCCTGTATGTAGGCATTTACATTTCCCAAAATTGAACAACATCTGCCATTTCTCAGACCATTTCACTAATCTGTCTAGATCGTTTTGTAAATGTTGTTTATCACCATCAGTATTAACCTTTCTAAACAGTTTTGTGTCATCCGCAAATTTCAGTACGTTACTTGTTATACTGTCGTCCAAGTCATTGATATAAATTAAGAATAATATAGGTCCTAATACTGATCCTTGAGGTACCCCACTCAAAACCGATTTCCAATTTGAAACTTCTCCATCTACTACAACTCGTTGTCTTCTGTCAGTCAGCCATTGTTCTATCCAGTCAGTTATGCTATCCCCGATACCATGGGCTTTTAATTTAAGTAGTAATCTTTGATGTGGCACTTTGTCAAAAGCTTTCCGAAAATCTAAGTAGATAATATCTACTGGCGATCCCACGTCTATCCACTTAGTGATTTCTTCCAAAAAACATAATATATTTGTTAAGCATGACCTCGCTTTAAGGAATCCATGTTGAGATGAATTTAATAATTTATGCTTAACGAGGAATTCCACCATATGGTCTTTAATTAACCTTTCTAATAATTTACAAATCACTGACGTTAAACTCACTGGTCTGTAATTCTCTGACTTATTTCTCGAACCCTTTTTAAATAATGGTATGATGTTTGCTTCTTTCCATTCAAACGGAACAACTCCCTCTTTTAATGACAAGTTGAATACTCTTGCAAGTGGTATACTGATTTGTTCTACTGTTTCCATTAGTAATTGTGGAGGAATCCCATCCACTCCCGGTGATTTGTTATCCTTCATTGCCTTTATTTTCTTAGCTACCAATTCTGGAGTTACAACTAACGGACCTAAATAGTCAGATTTAGCCCCCTGAAATTTAGCATCAGCAACTGGTAATGAACTAATATCTTCTTTGGTAAACACTGAACTGAAGTAACCATTTAGGTATTCCGCCATTAAAAACCCCTGTGATATTATATTTCCAGCACTGTCTTCTAGAGGTCCAACCTTGTCTTGTACGTTTTGTTTACTCCTGACATATGCATAAAAACTCTTGCTGTCATTTTTTATGTTACATGCTAGTTTTTGCTCATAGCTTCTTTTAGAATACCTCCACATCCATCTCAGAAGCACTTTCATCCGAAAATTCATCCCTAAAATCACGCAAACTTCATCTGCAGTGAACGCATCTGTTCTACAAGAAACGGCCATTTTTAAATCCCAGCAGTGCTCGACTTCAAACGCGATTATCTTCGAAATTTTCAATACGACCATTGTGTTAATTTTATCCACAATTCATAGCTAAGATATGTAGAATTCCGCTAGTTTTAGTTTCATATCAATCCACCTGACGATGCCACCTTTACAGCCTTTTTCCCCAGCGGACGCTTGCGGGCGCCGTGGGGAAAACAAAGTCGGGCGCGCGGGGTCTAATGGGCTAGTGGACATGAGGTAAAATTAGTAAAGGATCAGTGTAGATTGGATATCAGGAAGTACTCATTCTAACAGAGGACAATAAATGAATGGAACAAGTTGTCTATGGATTGTATAACTGCTAGCAGTGTCAATATGTTTAAAAACAAGGTTGACACATATCTCAGGAGGGCGGGTTACACATAGATTAAAAATGTTTGGACTCTCGATAAGCCAATGGCTTCCTTGTCCACTTGCCATCTGGACCTTTGGTGTGAATGGCAAATCTTGTTAATCTAAGACGGTCAATATTTTTTATTATTATTTGCTCTGAATTATGCATACACATATGGCTGCTACATATTAGAAATGTAGTGAAATGTGACCGTAGCTAGACAATATGCAGGGCTTACTTTAGAGTGCTGATGCTAACTTGGGTACATACCAGATATTCTAATTCTGGTATGTCATAAGGAGCGTTGAAGCCAGCGTCAACTCACACAAGGCTACAGGTGGGTGTGTTCTGAGGATTCTATGTTAGTGCTATGTATAGATGGAAATATTATACATGGACTGATTGTGTACAATATCATTTATGTGACAACACAATGACATATATGTGATGTCACATGTGTATCCTTGTATGTGCATTTGTGTTGGTGAGGTATGAACATTCATTTGTTTTCTCTTCTGTGGTAGCTGTGGATAATACACGGTATTACTGTTTCAATGCCCAACTCAGGAGGAGCACACGTGCTAGTACTATTAATTTTAAATCAGAATTAGATCAGTTTCAGTGAATGTTACTGCTACCCTTGAAGTGAAACAGTCTAATGTGTTGATTCGTGTGTCCAGGCATGAAGAATGGCGGCTTGAAGCACCAGGAGACATACTATGTGACAGTGACTGCTGTCAACAAAGTGAGGTTGACAACAACAGCATTTTCAAGACATCTGGTGGTTGATAATACTCCTCCTCAGGTGTGTGTGAAAAAACTTACATTTGAATTACTGTGAGAACTGTCTTAGTCTCACTGTTGACACCTTACCTATTGTTATTGGTGGATCCATCTGCTACCTTCCTACATTGGTCAAATAAATGGACCAGAGTACCTTTGATTGCTCACTACAAGGTTGCTGGTGTTGAAGCACGGGTTCATCGCAGCAAGCGCAAGAGGCCAGCAAATGCATTGAAGTTTGATGACACCCGTGCTGTCGTGGACTTCATAGTAAACTATGCTGAGGCATACGCCGTCATCCTTCCCGGCCGCACTGCAGGGCACAGGAACACTGACGTGAAGTTGCTGCCGACCAATTGCACCAAGAAAAGGTGTATCTGCAGTATTGTGATGCAATTGATGCTGCTGGAACGCGGAAGGTGGCAGTGCAGACTTTTCGTAGGCTGTGGCAGCAGCTTCTGCCATTCGTCGTCACTATGCGACCAGTTACAGACCTCTGCTGGTATTGTCAGAAAGGAGTCACGAAGCTAGCACGGTCGGCCACCTTGCCTGATGCAGAGAAGACTGCCGCAGTTCGTGACTATGAAGAACATTTACGCAGGGCTACATCAGAGCGCACCCACTACACAGATGTGTGCAAATCGGTGAAAGAGAATATGCCACCCAATTTGACCTAGCTACACTGGGAAAAGTCACTACAGCTTTGATTTCGCCCAGCAAGTACACTTTCCGTCAGATCCGCTACAGCCTGGACCCATCTATTTTAAGTGTCCTCGCAAGTGTGGCCTCTTCGGTGTTGCCTGTGAGGCATTCCCCAGACAGATCAACTTCATGCTTGATGAGAGCATCAACATTGGGAAGGGTGCCAACTGTGTAGTGTCAATGCTGCACTACTTTTTTGAGAAGTACGGTGTGGGCAAGTGTGATGTCCATCTACGTGCTGACAACTGTAGCGGCCAGAACAAGAATTCGTGCATGGTGCGGTACTTGATGTGGCGAGTTCTGACTGGGCGCCACAAGAACATCACACTGTCGTTCCTGCTGACTGGCCACACCAAGTTCAGCTGCGACTGGTGTTTTGGTCTAGTCAAACGTCTGTACAGGAAGACCAAGGTTGACTGCCTGGTCGATCAGTCGTCTGATGTGAACATGGCCCAGCTGTGTGGCACGGAAAACGGGGAAGTGATTGTGCCAACATTTGATTGGACATCATTTCTGGCAACCTACTTCCATAAAGTGGTGAACATCAAGCGGTTCCATCACTTCCACTTAGTGGAGGGATCCACCACAGTGTGAGTGCAGGAATTCGCAGACAGCGCATTCGTCGAGCAGTCTCTCCTGCGACAGAGACTGCCACACAAACGAACAATGCCACAAGTCATCAGGCCGAAGGGTCTTGAGGCGAAACGACAGTGGTATCTATACGATGAGATCCGCCCCTTCACTGCCGAACGCTGTCAGGACATCACTACACCTCTTCCGTCAGTTGCTAAGACAATGAAGAGGCAGGTTGAAGCTGCGTCATCTGACAGTGACGGCGACGATGTTCCACCACTCCGAAGATCAGCACGTGGACGTCGTGGCACAACCACAACCACAACCACAACCGTGGCACAACCGTGCAATGAACAACAACAATAATCTTTTCACAGCTAACCACATATTTGTGCAAGAGTTTGCTATCATTGTCGTGTTTGTTTCATACAGGCAGTGCAAATCAGTAATTTCCTGCAATCTTTCTTCTCAATTATAAAGTACTCCTTTCACACTGACTACAATTTCTCACCAGTAGAATGCTTATCATGTCCCATAATTTTCCTCTTCTGTCTTAAAATAAATTTTAGTTTATAATTGATAAACAATATTTTTGTAAACAAATTATGGTTAAAAACTGTTGTGGTGTAAACTTTAAATTTTTTTTTTTTTTTTGACAGGTACCTTATTAAAAGTTTTATGATTTCAGTTCCACTTGGAATATTTGAATAATTTAAACTGATTTGGATTGAGAAATGGTGTTGCTTCCCAAAACAATTTGTAAAACATCAGTGCAGTGTTTAAAATTGTTACTGATCATACTCTTCGTCTGGAAAAAGATTCCCAACTTTAAAAGTGATTTTTCTCCTTAACTAGTTTTTGACGGGTACCCTGTTTAAAATGTTGTAACTTCAGTTCTACTTGGAATATTTTGATAATGTAAACTGTTTTGGGTTGAGAAATGGTGTTGCTTTCTGTTTCAACAATAAAACAACATTGTAATTTTTTGGCCATGTGACTGGTTTTTCCAGAGCACCATACATGTGTTGACCTTAAGGTGGGGCTAACTCCCCTTGTCTTAGAACTGTGATTTGGACAACTTACTTTTGTGTATTGTTCTTCATTAGCTGCTGCATCTTTCACAAGAAAGGACGTCATTTACGAGCGGGCTTTGACACAGGTGGTTGTAGCCTGGCAACCATTTGAGGACCCTGAAACTGAGGTCACAAGGTACTTCACATATGTAATGCACAAACATATAGGCAGCTAGAATAACAGGTTTGTTAAGATAATGAGTTTTACATGTCTCTGTTCATGATTGTGCTTAATGATTCTGATTTGTTGCGGCTCTGAGCTCTGGTTCCTGAGGATATAGGCACTATAGAAGTTAATCATTATTATATTAGTTACACCATTGTGCTTTCAATCTATAGGAAAGGGGGTTGAATCCTCTTGATGCCATTTGAAGCCTGGTTAATTTGGTTCACTCCTCAATGTCCCAGTTCATACAGTGGTATACATGAGTACCTGGCCCCTGTTACTAAGGGATCAACCTGCGACACACACTGGCAGCATACTTCCAAGGGAATTGTAAATTCTTATCTTTTTAAGCCAATGAAACTAGGATTAACCATCAGTTATATGGGTAAAAAATAGGATTTATTATTTTTTATTTAATGGTATGTCAAAACATTCACATGTCCATGTCCAGATTCTTGTGCGAAGTGTCTGTACATATTTGCAGATACATTCAGTAACCATATGGGTCAATCCATCAATATCGTATACTTGAGTGTTTATTATTCCTCTTGCCTCCAACAGATACCAAGTAGCTCTTGGCTCCACACCAGGTGGAACCCAGGTCCACCCATTTGAGGGCATCTCTCCTAGGGCATTGCCACCAACAATGAGGATTCCACAACAACATTCTCAGCCATGCTGACAAGAAACCTGTCAACTAAGCCCTATACCCTATCTCTATTATATCTGTGTGGACTTATAATACAAGCAGGGGACCTTCATCCAAACCCGTGTCCCACCTCAGATCCCTCTCCAAAATATCCGTGTGGCACCTGCATGCCATACAGTGTGATCAATGTGACTGCTGGTACCATACTGCATGTGTTCAAATTAATGACACCACATATGAACAATTAAAATATAGTGTGCTTTGGTTCTGTTCTTGCTGTGGATTGCCAAACTATTCTGAGTACCTATTCGCCAGCAACATTAATACTCCAAACCCTTACTCAGTCCTTGAGTCACTTCCAAACAGCAGTGACTACACAAATATCTCTGATGATACGAACCCTACATTTGCACCAAATCCAAAGATAACAAGTAAACCTAAGCTAAAATTCCATGCTGTTAAACTGCATTCAGTATCAAGAGCACTAAAAAAGTATCCCTACGGCAGGCAACAATAAACTCAACAAACCCTGACATAATCCTTCTAGTTAAAACCAAACTCAACTCAAGTATCCCCACATACTCTGTTCTCCCCACAAATTATGAAGCAATCCAAAAATATTGTAACATCCACGGTGGAGGTGTTTTGATAGCACCCCAAAATAACATTATAGCAGCCCCCACGATCCATATATGTTTTTAATGACAAGTAGGTATAGGGAAAGTTTATTCATTGGGACATTTGTGTAAGGTCATAGTATTCGGATTACGCATCGCAACGCCGATATACGGATGTTGAAAGGTGAGTGGGGTCATTCCTAGTTGCATACCCTTTTATATATATATATATATCAGTTACAGGGGCTCAAGCTGATTCAGTTGCCCGTGGCCACGCCCGTAGCTGAAGGGCCTAATGGCAAATTCAAACATGTCATCTAAAATACAGTTTTACCAAGCCTATACTTCTATAAAAGGCAAATATATACGTATAAATGTGACATAACTAACTCACCAGGGTGTAAAAATGTAAAGCTGATCCACGAGAAGGCCAACACGTATAACGTAGAGTATCACAGTCCGCACGCGTCTCCGGTCCAGGACAAACTGCGCTGGTCATTCACTAAAACCCTGTCCAGCAAGTTAATCTGGGAGTGCCTCCGCGTATTATTATTATTTAACTTTATTACTATTCACTTTCAATTTATTTGAATTAATATAATGTAAAGTTATATATATATATATATATATATACATATACATACATATATATATATATATATATATATATATATATATATATATATATATATATATATATATATATATATATATATATATATTATATATATATATATATATAAATATATACATATATACATATATATATATATATATATATATATATATGTATATACATATATGTATATATATATATATATTACGGTGTGTGCTCGTGCGTGCGTGCGTGCGTGCGTGCGTGCGTGCGTGCGTGCGTGCGTGCGTGCGTGCGTGCGTGCGTGCGTGCGTGCGTGCGTGCGTGCATAGGACATTGCTGCTAGGTACAGGCAGTACCGGTGTCATGCTTACATTGTTCGGCCGTCAAATGTATTCTACTTGGTGTATCTGCGCATGCGCGTATTTTGAAGCATGGGCGTTGCTGGTTATAGAGCGTTTGTGTGTGTGTGTGTGTGTGTGTGCGTGCGTGCGTGCGTGCGTGCGTGCGTGCGTGCGTGCGTGCGTGCGTGCGTGCGAGCGAGCGAGTGAGTGTGTGTGTATATATATAATAATAATAATAATAATTAGCTGCACCAACGTGTGTGCATGGGGAAAATAATGTATAGCATAAAATTCCGCTTTTGCGTGTGTAGATGGGGACGAAAATATTTTACGGCCGAAAGTGGAAATTCATCCATTATTTCCCGTCGTTGACACTCTCATTGCTATTATATACAGTACCTATTATTATAATTATAATATATTGATGCTATTAATAAACTGATGTCAACTACCGGCTCGTGAGCAAAGAGAACATCAGAAAATACCGTAGACGTGAAGTATTAACAACGGGTTACTTTCACCCACTTTAAAGTTTAGACATCCGCTGCTAAAATACATAGGACAGTGGATTACTTAGGGGGTATTGGGCCATATGACCGCTCTGGCTGAAATCTGATTTTTTCCGAGTGTAACATGGTGCGCCTCCTCATACAAGTAAGTTAAATTAATGAGTTGCTATGATTGACTTTGCGAGATCCTAGATGGGCTATTTGTGAGGTCCAGGTTACTCACTTCACAAGTGCTTTGTTGCTCATACAAATATTGACACTAGCTGTCCCTGCGTCGGTGTTTCTCTCTCCGTCTCCGCCCCCCCCCCCTCTACCCCGACGACGCTTACCTGCTGGATGTCTGTACTCAAGGCGACAAAACTTCCTTGTGCGCAGCTCCGCGCCTTTGGAACAATCTACCTCTTGCCATGCTTGCCACAGACTGCCATAACAGCTTCGAGATGCAGCTTCAGACTATTCTTTTAAAACTGGATATGTTCTCTTTAAATATGTGTGCATATTATGCTAGATATGTATTGATGCCAGTTTTGCTATTTACTTTAAACTTATTTAACTTTATTACTATTCACTTTCAATTTATTTGAATTAATATAATGTAAAGTTATATATATATATATATATATATATATATATATATATTCTACTTGGTGTATCTGCGCATGCGCGTATTATTATTATTTAACTTTATTACTATTCACTTTCAATTTATTTGAATTAATATAATGTAAAGTTATATATATATATATATATATATACATATACATACATATATATATATATATATATATATATATATATATATATATATATATATATATATATATATATATATATATATATATATTTATATATATATATATATATAAATATATACATATATACATATATATATATATATATATATATATATATGTATATACATATATGTATATATATATATATATTACGGTGTGTGCTCGTGCGTGCGTGCGTGCGTGCGTGCGTGCGTGCGTGCGTGCGTGCGTGCGTGCGTGCGTGCGTGCGTGCGTGCGTGCGTGCGTGCGTGCGTGCGTGCGTGCGTGCATAGGACATTGCTGCTAGGTACAGGCAGTACCGGTGTCATGCTTACATTGTTCGGCCGTCAAATGTATTCTACTTGGTGTATCTGCGCATGCGCGTATTTTGAAGCATGGGCGTTGCTGGTTATAGAGCGTTTGTGTGTGTGTGTGTGTGTGTGTGCGTGCGTGCGTGCGTGCGTGCGTGCGTGCGTGCGTGCGTGCGTGCGTGCGTGCGAGCGAGCGAGTGAGTGTGTGTGTATATATATAATAATAATAATAATAATTAGCTGCACCAACGTGTGTGCATGGGGAAAATAATGTATAGCATAAAATTCCGCTTTTGCGTGTGTAGATGGGGACGAAAATATTTTACGGCCGAAAGTGGAAATTCATCCATTATTTCCCGTCGTTGACACTCTCATTGCTATTATATACAGTACCTATTATTATAATTATAATATATTGATGCTATTAATAAACTGATGTCAACTACCGGCTCGTGAGCAAAGAGAACATCAGAAAATACCGTAGACGTGAAGTATTAACAACGGGTTACTTTCACCCACTTTAAAGTTTAGACATCCGCTGCTAAAATACATAGGACAGTGGATTACTTAGGGGGTATTGGGCCATAT
This sequence comes from Lamellibrachia columna, assembly GCA_963662155.1. NCBI lineage: Eukaryota > Metazoa > Annelida > Polychaeta > Sabellida > Siboglinidae > Lamellibrachia > Lamellibrachia columna. The sequence goes on from OY759271.1 coordinate 51,757,752, forward strand.
GACCGCTCTGGCTGAAATCTGATTTTTTCCGAGTGTAACATGGTGCGCCTCCTCATACAAGTAAGTTAAATTAATGAGTTGCTATGATTGACTTTGCGAGATCCTAGATGGGCTATTTGTGAGGTCCAGGTTACTCACTTCACAAGTGCTTTGTTGCTCATACAAATATTGACACTAGCTGTCCCTGCGTCGGTGTTTCTCTCTCCGTCTCCGCCCCCCCCCCCCTCTACCCCGACGACGCTTACCTGCTGGATGTCTGTACTCAAGGCGACAAAACTTCCTTGTGCGCAGCTCCGCGCCTTTGGAACAATCTACCTCTTGCCATGCTTGCCACAGACTGCCATAACAGCTTCGAGATGCAGCTTCAGACTATTCTTTTAAAACTGGATATGTTCTCTTTAAATATGTGTGCATATTATGCTAGATATGTATTGATGCCAGTTTTGCTATTTACTTTAAACTTATTTAACTTTATTACTATTCACTTTCAATTTATTTGAATTAATATAATGTAAAGTTATATATATATATATATATATATATATATATATATATTCTACTTGGTGTATCTGCGCATGCGCGTATTATTATTATTTAACTTTATTACTATTCACTTTCAATTTATTTGAATTAATATAATGTAAAGTTATATATATATATATATATATATACATATACATACATATATATATATATATATATATATATATATATATATATATATATATATATATATATATATATATATATATATATATATATTTATATATATATATATATATAAATATATACATATATACATATATATATATATATATATATATATATATGTATATACATATATGTATATATATATATATATTACGGTGTGTGCTCGTGCGTGCGTGCGTGCGTGCGTGCGTGCGTGCGTGCGTGCGTGCGTGCGTGCGTGCGTGCGTGCGTGCGTGCGTGCGTGCGTGCGTGCGTGCGTGCGTGCATAGGACATTGCTGCTAGGTACAGGCAGTACCGGTGTCATGCTTACATTGTTCGGCCGTCAAATGTATTCTACTTGGTGTATCTGCGCATGCGCGTATTTTGAAGCATGGGCGTTGCTGGTTATAGAGCGTTTGTGTGTGTGTGTGTGTGTGTGTGCGTGCGTGCGTGCGTGCGTGCGTGCGTGCGTGCGTGCGTGCGTGCGTGCGTGCGTGCGAGCGAGCGAGTGAGTGTGTGTGTATATATATAATAATAATAATAATAATTAGCTGCACCAACGTGTGTGCATGGGGAAAATAATGTATAGCATAAAATTCCGCTTTTGCGTGTGTAGATGGGGACGAAAATATTTTACGGCCGAAAGTGGAAATTCATCCATTATTTCCCGTCGTTGACACTCTCATTGCTATTATATACAGTACCTATTATTATAATTATAATATATTGATGCTATTAATAAACTGATGTCAACTACCGGCTCGTGAGCAAAGAGAACATCAGAAAATACCGTAGACGTGAAGTATTAACAACGGGTTACTTTCACCCACTTTAAAGTTTAGACATCCGCTGCTAAAATACATAGGACAGTGGATTACTTAGGGGGTATTGGGCCATATGACCGCTCTGGCTGAAATCTGATTTTTTCCGAGTGTAACATGGTGCGCCTCCTCATACAAGTAAGTTAAATTAATGAGTTGCTATGATTGACTTTGCGAGATCCTAGATGGGCTATTTGTGAGGTCCAGGTTACTCACTTCACAAGTGCTTTGTTGCTCATACAAATATTGACACTAGCTGTCCCTGCGTCGGTGTTTCTCTCTCCGTCTCCGCCCCCCCCCCCCTCTACCCCGACGACGCTTACCTGCTGGATGTCTGTACTCAAGGCGACAAAACTTCCTTGTGCGCAGCTCCGCGCCTTTGGAACAATCTACCTCTTGCCATGCTTGCCACAGACTGCCATAACAGCTTCGAGATGCAGCTTCAGACTATTCTTTTAAAACTGGATATGTTCTCTTTAAATATGTGTGCATATTATGCTAGATATGTATTGATGCCAGTTTTGCTATTTACTTTAAACTTATTTAACTTTATTACTATTCACTTTCAATTTATTTGAATTAATATAATGTAAAGTTATATATATATATATATATATATATATATATATATATTCTACTTGGTGTATCTGCGCATGCGCGTATTATTATTATTTAACTTTATTACTATTCACTTTCAATTTATTTGAATTAATATAATGTAAAGTTATATATATATATATATATATATATACATATACATACATATATATATATATATATATATATATATATATATATATATATATATATATATATATATATATATATATATATATATATTTATATATATATATATATATAAATATATACATATATACATATATATATATATATATATATATATATATGTATATACATATATGTATATATATATATATATTACGGTGTGTGCTCGTGCGTGCGTGCGTGCGTGCGTGCGTGCGTGCGTGCGTGCGTGCGTGCGTGCGTGCGTGCGTGCGTGCGTGCGTGCGTGCGTGCGTGCGTGCATAGGACATTGCTGCTAGGTACAGGCAGTACCGGTGTCATGCTTACATTGTTCGGCCGTCAAATGTATTCTACTTGGTGTATCTGCGCATGCGCGTATTTTGAAGCATGGGCGTTGCTGGTTATAGAGCGTTTGTGTGTGTGTGTGTGTGTGTGTGCGTGCGTGCGTGCGTGCGTGCGTGCGTGCGTGCGTGCGTGCGTGCGTGCGTGCGTGCGAGCGAGCGAGTGAGTGTGTGTGTATATATATAATAATAATAATAATAATTAGCTGCACCAACGTGTGTGCATGGGGAAAATAATGTATAGCATAAAATTCCGCTTTTGCGTGTGTAGATGGGGACGAAAATATTTTACGGCCGAAAGTGGAAATTCATCCATTATTTCCCGTCGTTGACACTCTCATTGCTATTATATACAGTACCTATTATTATAATTATAATATATTGATGCTATTAATAAACTGATGTCAACTACCGGCTCGTGAGCAAAGAGAACATCAGAAAATACCGTAGACGTGAAGTATTAACAACGGGTTACTTTCACCCACTTTAAAGTTTAGACATCCGCTGCTAAAATACATAGGACAGTGGATTACTTAGGGGGTATTGGGCCATATGACCGCTCTGGCTGAAATCTGATTTTTTCCGAGTGTAACATGGTGCGCCTCCTCATACAAGTAAGTTAAATTAATGAGTTGCTATGATTGACTTTGCGAGATCCTAGATGGGCTATTTGTGAGGTCCAGGTTACTCACTTCACAAGTGCTTTGTTGCTCATACAAATATTGACACTAGCTGTCCCTGCGTCGGTGTTTCTCTCTCCGTCTCCGCCCCCCCCCCCTCTACCCCGACGACGCTTACCTGCTGGATGTCTGTACTCAAGGCGACAAAACTTCCTTGTGCGCAGCTCCGCGCCTTTGGAACAATCTACCTCTTGCCATGCTTGCCACAGACTGCCATAACAGCTTCGAGATGCAGCTTCAGACTATTCTTTTAAAACTGGATATGTTCTCTTTAAATATGTGTGCATATTATGCTAGATATGTATTGATGCCAGTTTTGCTATTTACTTTAAACTTATTTAACTTTATTACTATTCACTTTCAATTTATTTGAATTAATATAATGTAAAGTTATATATATATATATATATATATATATATATATATATTCTACTTGGTGTATCTGCGCATGCGCGTATTATTATTATTTAACTTTATTACTATTCACTTTCAATTTATTTGAATTAATATAATGTAAAGTTATATATATATATATATATATATACATATACATACATATATATATATATATATATATATATATATATATATATATATATATATATATATATATATATATATATATATATATATATTTATATATATATATATATATAAATATATACATATATACATATATATATATATATATATATATATATATGTATATACATATATGTATATATATATATATATTACGGTGTGTGCTCGTGCGTGCGTGCGTGCGTGCGTGCGTGCGTGCGTGCGTGCGTGCGTGCGTGCGTGCGTGCGTGCGTGCGTGCGTGCGTGCGTGCGTGCATAGGACATTGCTGCTAGGTACAGGCAGTACCGGTGTCATGCTTACATTGTTCGGCCGTCAAATGTATTCTACTTGGTGTATCTGCGCATGCGCGTATTTTGAAGCATGGGCGTTGCTGGTTATAGAGCGTTTGTGTGTGTGTGTGTGTGTGTGTGCGTGCGTGCGTGCGTGCGTGCGTGCGTGCGTGCGTGCGTGCGTGCGTGCGTGCGTGCGAGCGAGCGAGTGAGTGTGTGTGTATATATATAATAATAATAATAATAATTAGCTGCACCAACGTGTGTGCATGGGGAAAATAATGTATAGCATAAAATTCCGCTTTTGCGTGTGTAGATGGGGACGAAAATATTTTACGGCCGAAAGTGGAAATTCATCCATTATTTCCCGTCGTTGACACTCTCATTGCTATTATATACAGTACCTATTATTATAATTATAATATATTGATGCTATTAATAAACTGATGTCAACTACCGGCTCGTGAGCAAAGAGAACATCAGAAAATACCGTAGACGTGAAGTATTAACAACGGGTTACTTTCACCCACTTTAAAGTTTAGACATCCGCTGCTAAAATACATAGGACAGTGGATTACTTAGGGGGTATTGGGCCATATGACCGCTCTGGCTGAAATCTGATTTTTTCCGAGTGTAACATGGTGCGCCTCCTCATACAAGTAAGTTAAATTAATGAGTTGCTATGATTGACTTTGCGAGATCCTAGATGGGCTATTTGTGAGGTCCAGGTTACTCACTTCACAAGTGCTTTGTTGCTCATACAAATATTGACACTAGCTGTCCCTGCGTCGGTGTTTCTCTCTCCGTCTCCGCCCCCCCCCCCCCCTCTACCCCGACGACGCTTACCTGCTGGATGTCTGTACTCAAGGCGACAAAACTTCCTTGTGCGCAGCTCCGCGCCTTTGGAACAATCTACCTCTTGCCATGCTTGCCACAGACTGCCATAACAGCTTCGAGATGCAGCTTCAGACTATTCTTTTAAAACTGGATATGTTCTCTTTAAATATGTGTGCATATTATGCTAGATATGTATTGATGCCAGTTTTGCTATTTACTTTAAACTTATTTAACTTTATTACTATTCACTTTCAATTTATTTGAATTAATATAATGTAAAGTTATATATATATATATATATATATATATATATATATATTCTACTTGGTGTATCTGCGCATGCGCGTATTATTATTATTTAACTTTATTACTATTCACTTTCAATTTATTTGAATTAATATAATGTAAAGTTATATATATATATATATATATATACATATACATACATATATATATATATATATATATATATATATATATATATATATATATATATATATATATATATATATATATATATATATTTATATATATATATATATATAAATATATACATATATACATATATATATATATATATATATATATATATGTATATACATATATGTATATATATATATATATTACGGTGTGTGCTCGTGCGTGCGTGCGTGCGTGCGTGCGTGCGTGCGTGCGTGCGTGCGTGCGTGCGTGCGTGCGTGCGTGCGTGCGTGCGTGCGTGCGTGCATAGGACATTGCTGCTAGGTACAGGCAGTACCGGTGTCATGCTTACATTGTTCGGCCGTCAAATGTATTCTACTTGGTGTATCTGCGCATGCGCGTATTTTGAAGCATGGGCGTTGCTGGTTATAGAGCGTTTGTGTGTGTGTGTGTGTGTGTGTGCGTGCGTGCGTGCGTGCGTGCGTGCGTGCGTGCGTGCGTGCGTGCGTGCGTGCGAGCGAGCGAGTGAGTGTGTGTGTATATATATAATAATAATAATAATAATTAGCTGCACCAACGTGTGTGCATGGGGAAAATAATGTATAGCATAAAATTCCGCTTTTGCGTGTGTAGATGGGGACGAAAATATTTTACGGCCGAAAGTGGAAATTCATCCATTATTTCCCGTCGTTGACACTCTCATTGCTATTATATACAGTACCTATTATTATAATTATAATATATTGATGCTATTAATAAACTGATGTCAACTACCGGCTCGTGAGCAAAGAGAACATCAGAAAATACCGTAGACGTGAAGTATTTAGGAACTTCAGTTTGTCACAGAACTATATTGGAAGTGGCTAAAGATAAAGGTTCTATAGGCGGTAGATTGTGCATCGTACGCAGCGTTACAGACAAAGAACGATGTTGATTGGATACAAAGGTAATTTTCTCGGAGAAGAATACATGAATGGAACAACGTATCTACTAACTATTGAAATGCTAGCAGTCTGAGTATGTTTAAAACAAAACTGAGAGATATCTCATCAGGGTGAGTTACACAAATGCGAAACAATGTTTCTCGAGAAAACTAAATGCTTTGTTGTCCATTTGCCATCTGGAAGGCCGTATTCCTCCTAAAAATTCGTATTGTATACGTAGGATGTCGCATGTCTGAAGTTTGGCTTGATTACATTAGGCCCTAACTCGGTTAAAACCAGATTATTGGTGCCCCAAATTACACCATTTCAAGTGTTTTGTCTAAAAAGTCAAATGGGTAGGAAGGGGATACCCCCACACCCCCAGGCGCTTCACGCCTCGTTTCGCCCCTTCGGCGCTTCACGCATTACCTTGGACCCACCTTTTTCTAAACCCTGGATCCGCCCGTCATATATAACCACTTGAGTCGCCTTAAAATTTATCTTTTTAATCCTAAATCCTCCCTACCTACCCTACACATAATAGACAGTTCCATACAAGAAACCCTGCAATATCAAACGTCAAGTCAACTTTGCCTGCCTTTACAGTATTGCGTAACCAGTGACTGGCCACGCTATTACTACCAAGGTAAACACTTCCCCAAAATACTTGTCATCCGGATATGCACACAGCATATATCCTTTTCTAAATCACCGGTCACACATGTTAAAGTTCTCAAACCCAAAAATCATGACAGTCTGAACAAGTATCAATGCAAAGACTGAAGTATTAGCAGCCCGGCTAATATTAACCCTTCTGTAAGTATAACGACACGTGTCGTCCCACCCCCCCCCCCGGTTCGTAAGTAGAACGACATATGACTACGACTGAGACCCACGCCAACAAGCCTAGATCCGCCCCTGAATCTTGCATAATATGTGTACAAGGTTTCATCCATCTAAATTAGTTCAGAAAGACCCCCCCACACCCCCCACACCTGCAGCCTTCTGTTTCATTTATCCGTGCTACTGCTTTATGTAATTGCTTGAAACTTGCCACAGTGTGTCATTATGATCTCGAAAACAAAATAACCGTTTAACACTATGGCCACCTTTTATATAATGAACTATGGATATAATTTACCCTCAATTTCGCGGGGAAATAGAGCACTGGACAGTCGATGGAGAGGTCGGTGATTCGATTCCACCTGCCGCCTTTTCTTAGCTTGAACAATTTCGTTTACCCATTTCTACCTGGTGTCAATGCCAGGGGGAGTACAAGGCCAGAGTAGTTCAAGGCTAGGGTGAGTACAAGGCCAGGGGAAGTACGGGGCCAGGGGGAGTACAAGGCCAGGGGAGTACAAAGCCAGGGTGAGTCCAAGGCCACGCGAAACGAAATGGAAACAACTTGTCGTGGACTCACTAACTCTAGAGCATGGAAACTCTAATAATAAACTATTCCTATGTTGGCCCTTGACATGTTTGGGATTATATGTCATACGTCATCATCACTAGTTTAATGGTGAGTTCAGTATGCTGCGCTTCGTTTGCAAAGACTGATTACTCGCAATGCCAAGCGATGAATATGGGTCGGTCGTTATTGACTGACGGTAGCTGGGTAAGTCATCCGAGCGACAGTTTGACACGATGGCTTAGAATAATTTGGCTGATGATCTATGATGGTTCGACGCAGGAGGTTTGACGGTCACTGGAAGACCAAACATATATATTAAGAGGACACACGTTCACGAGGAACTCATATAGGTTCACGAGGAGCTCACATACGTTCACGAGGAGCTCATATACGTTCACGAAGAGCTCATATACGTTCACGAGGAGCTCATATACGTTCACGAAGAGCTCATATACGTTCACGAGGAGCTCATATGCGTTCACGAGGAGCTCATATACGTTCACGAGGAGCTCATATGCGTTCACGAGGAGCTCATATACGTTCACGAGGAGCTCATATACGTTCACGAGGAGCTATATACGTTCATGAGGAGCTCATATACGTTCACGAGGAGCTCATATACGTTCACGAGGAGCTCATATACGTTCACGAGGAGCTATATACGTTCATGAGGAGCTCATATACGTTCACGAGGAGCTATATACGTTCACGAGGAGCTATATACGTTCATGAGGAGCTCATATACGTTCATTAGGTACTGACTTATGGGATGAACGCATTCTGCGTTTGTAACTACAAACTAACTCATTAGCTAATACAATATGAAAGGAATCAATAATGTTGATAACGCAGCTACTTTCAACGTATATTTAATATATAACATTGAACACATTTGCTTGCGTGATGACATTTACGACATACTTGCGTGATGACATTTACGACATACTTGCGTGATGACATTTACGACATACTTGCGTGATGACATTTACGACATACTTGCGTGATGACATTTACGACATACTTGCGTGATGACATTTACGACATACTCCACGTGGCTCGCTGTTTAGCTGCCGTTCTTAATATGCGTGAATATATCTCACGCACGTGTCACAAGGAAAGTACGAGAGGTGACACAGGTTACATGTATTGAAACACTAGTCATCATTAAGCATACATTAATTTTGGAACCTTTATAAATTACGTATTACCCTGTTTTTTTTCTTTTTCGGATTTGGTTTGCAGATATGGAAGACCGGGGCAAGTTGTAGCAAAACATTTTCACGATTGCACTTGGAATTCTTACCCGATCGAGAAAAAATAATACCGTTTTTAAAAGCATGAACCTTCACCAAATAAATGGAAAAATCGACGTTTTGTTAAACCGGAATATTATGTAGCATTTCAAATCAAATCAAACGCGTTTATTCAAATAGATCAAACAAATTAGATGTACAAAGAATATATATATATATATATATATATATATATATATATATATATATATATATATATATATATATATATATATATATATAAATATATATATATATATATATATATATATATATATATATATATATATATATATATATATATATATATATATATATATATATATATATATATATATAATTATACGGCACGGTTTCGTTTATGCCGCTTTCAGTATGTTGTAGCTTTGGTTCTTCCAATTGGTCATGTAACCTCAGCCAGTCTACCCAGTCTAGATAATGTATACATAGTACATAGGCAATACATTAATCATACAAACCATTGGGTGCATTTACTTAGTATTGGATGCGCCATGGCAAATTCCCTTAAAGAAATGAACGCTCCATCCATTACAAAACAGCAAGATAACTGCATAATTGTGTACAAAGTCTCAGGATATCTGGTCCTCGTCATCGTTATTTTAGTAAGTTTAATATGAAAAGTAAGACTACTAAATAGCAAAAATAACACTAAAAAAATGTAATATTGAAGAAACAGCGCCAGTTTTACAACTGATTTGTTCAAAATATTTCGACAATTACTAAATAACATACACGAAACATACACTGCATTAGCTTCCAAAGGCACAACAGATATGTGTTAGCTACGAGTCATGTGTGCATTTAACTTAGACAAGACTAACGGGGGTCGTGATGTTTCGCTCCCGAATTTGCCATTCGGTGGCCTTCGTTTCTACTGAATGGAACAGTTCCGTTGTCCGACAGCTTCCTCTGCTGATCAACGACAGAGGATGGCCTTGTTTTCTCACCCTTTCCTGCTTTCCTCACCTGCAGTTAATTCAGAACAAAAACATTGGTTTGTTATAATCCCTCAGTATGCATTAGTATCACAGTTTTCTTGTTTCTCAAGTGTATAAAAGCATTGCCTAAACATTACTGTAAAAATTTAATGTGTATAGACATGTATGTATGTATGTATGTATTTATGTGTATATATATGTATATATATATATATATATATATATATATATATATATATATATATATATATATATATATATATATACATATACATATAAATACATACATACATACATGTCTATACACATTACATTTTTACAGTAATGTTTAGGCAATGCTTTTATACACTTGACTATATATATATATATATGTATTTATGTATGTATGTATGTATGTATGTATGTATGTATGTATGTATGTATGTATGTATGTATGTATGTATGTATGTATGTATGTATATACGCCGAGTTTCCGGTGCGCTAGAGTCAGCTGCGCAATACAAACACTAGCCTTCACCTCGTGACTCCAGCTGTGGCGGCGGACTGGTTCAAGTCCACTGGTGGCGTCTCTGAACCAACGTGTCCAGTTTGACGTCTGCGGAACACCCGCATCACGGCCAACACGACGATATCCATCGACAGTTCGAGAAACTCGAAGAAACTGATGACGGAGCAGCCGATCCACAGGCCCAGTATGCCCCCGATGTCTGAGATAAAAGTGACGGTCTGTCGACAAGAAAAAGGCAAAATATTAACAATCAATCAATCAATCAATCAATCAATCAATCAATCAATCAATCAATCAATCAATCAATCAATCAATCAATCAATTAACAATCAGTTTACAATCTACAAACATTTTGCTATAATAACACAGGCAGAAACAATTAATCTGCCTTGTAAACCTGGTAGCACTAAGTGAGTACAGTATAGATTTGTTCGTAAAGTGTATATAGTATTAATTACCATTGCCATACAAACGTACACTACGTTTATAAATAAATAAACACTCAAAGACGCATAATCAACAACCTGCATCTGAATATATCAGGAAAATGAGAAACACAATTTACAGTTGCGTTCGCTTACCGTGTTCTGTGAGAACACACACTCTACCATATCCAATCAACGCTGCCGTCTTATTAGCAATAATTCATGTTCTTCCTTTCGTAAATCGCGGCGACTCGCTGCGGTACGTCGACCGTGTATCATCTCTGCAAGCGGTCATTATGACTTACCGAGTACGATGGCGTCTCCTCGATGTTCTCGTAGTTGAAATCTTCATAATATACCTTGACCTTGAGCAGGTTGTTCCACAACTTCTCGTCGTCGTTCGTATTGCCGAGATACCTCGCGATCTCGGCGGCCAACTGTTGTCTTACGATTTCCTGGAACCAAGCGTTAGTTCGAATGAACGAACGGACGAACTGGTGCCAACGTTCAAATATCTAACGCCAGGGCGGTTACAAGAAGAAACTATATAAGTGACCTCGCTAACATCCGAAAATATGGTGACGTCTTGATAATAATAGTAATTACTTTATTTTAACACCATCAAATCTGTGGCTAATGCCTTGTTCATGGGTGTAGACATGAAGAAATGAAGAGCCGTATTCCAAAACGCACTCAGTCCATGTTATACCATTTTGAGTAAACAAAGAAAAAATAGCACTATTTAAATGCGTGTATTTATCAAAATAACGTAATTATTATTTATTTAAAATTAAGCATTTGTTCACAAACAGGCTAAGTCCACAGACTGAGCCCGTTGTGAATTAATAAGAATTAACGGATTAATAAGACTTGGACTAATTAACAGATTCTCTAGAAAATACTTCCTGAGTGTTGTGGGATTGGTTGGGTTGATGGGTTTTTTCTTCCAGTTACCTGGATTACGATTTCGCTTTCTCTATCTTTCATTTTCAACAACAGGCGAATGGTACTCTTCTGTCAAGGCAGAGCCTTGTTCATTCGTGGCGTCCGCCATATTCTCTGGCGCCTCTGCGCACACGGTGCTGCGCATACCAAGGACTGAGTGCGTTTTGTAAAACTGTTTCGTGTGGACTGGGCTCATTTTGGATAAGTCTGCCAACTTAGCAGGCTCTACACAGGTGATTGGAAAACCTGTCAAGTTAACACGGAAGATGTACAGCTGAGCAACATGGAGGAAGCATTATCTCATTTGTTTATTAAACAAATGGACTGAGCGCGTTTTGGAGTCCAGCTTTTCAAATACGTAAAATAATATTTTAACATTACATATAAAAATATTTAAATGATTAGCAGCACTAGAAGTACGCTGCGACATGCGTAATAAACTTCAAGAATATATTGATGTACTCCCTAGTTGCTAGGTATGACAGTGAGTTCTGGCCTCTCATGAAGGAGGGTGAGAACCATCACTCGATAAGTGGGCATGGGCAGGATAAGATGGACGCATAAAAATGCTAACATCTGGATCAGAGAAAGAATAAAGTATTATGTTATTCATCCAGATAAAAAAGTTGGCAATATATGACCATTTAAAAAACGTGGAAGCGTTGTACTTGGCAGAATACAAGGGAACTACCAGGAACAAAGCGAAGAGGTAGAACAGCATGGTATTGACAGCATGGTATTGACAGCATGGTATTGACAGCATGGTATTGACAGCATGGTATTGACAGCATGGTATTGACAGCATGGTATTGACAGCATGGTATTGACAGCATGGTATTGACAGCATGGTATTGACAGCATGGTATTGACAGCATGGTATTGACAGCATGGTATTGACAGCATGGTATTGACAGCATCTAGCATTGGACATATGGTGAAATGGAGGTGGCAAGACTGCGGCTACATCATCATCACTGCATCAGCATAATGTATTGTTCTGACCTTATTTTGATCTAACTATTTATAATTAATTTCGTTCTCACCTTGTGTATCTGGGACCGCCAAATGGAACTTGATGTTTGATACGAGTAGCCCGTCTCCCTGCAGATGGTAATACATGTTCTCGTTACTGTGTATCCAGTCCCTCTTGCAATCATTTGAGAGAGAGAGAGACAGACAGACAGACAGAGATACAGACAGACAGAGAGACAGAGAGAGACAGAGAGAGACACGCGAAATGTGCTGCGCTAAGTGACTATAACTTCTACAAAAGATGCGAGTATACTTACTCGCACGGTAGTGGACAGTCGCAGTCCAGTCTGTTGTAGGTGTAGTCAATGCTGACGTGATACCTACAGGTGTCTGTAGAACAGAGATGGTTATGTCTGTGTAATAGATGAGCTCACAGACAACCCTGTTCTCTAAATGACCCACTTACAAAATCAGATACATCGGGATGAGTGAATAATATATGGATTAGAAGCTGTGCAGGAGAAAGATGAAGCGTTGTACAGCAAAAAGGACAAATACACACACGCACGAGGGCACATACGTACACCCATACATATGGATGCATACACACATACATGCATGCGTACGTAGCACACACATTAGTATATTGACATAGGGGCATAGAAAGACAAGATACAATGAAAAATGCTTGTAGCGTAGGAACAGAGGATGTGTGAGTCCGAATATGAACCAAGCTTGTTAATAAATGCAAATGCATATGACGATGCATTTGAATGTTGATCATTTGAATGTGCATTTAATTGCAGCCGTGATATTATAAGTGGGTTTTTATTTGAATCTGTACCCTAAACATTTTATTTCAAATGCAGGCGTAATTGTTTGAATAATTATTACTGTTAGATTATGCACCTGTTATGCAGGTTTATATTATTACTTAGTAAACCTCGCATTCTGTACTGAGCATAATTATATGATTGTTATTCATCATTAACACGTTTTACATTTACATTGTCTGGCATGTGAATCCATTTTCACAATAAGTTAACGTTTGCATTTAAGCAAATTGAAACATTTGCTTGTGAATTTATATGCGTTGGTATGTATTTGTTAAAACGCCTGGGTTGAACAGACATGAGAAGATAATGATGGGGATGCATGTGTTGACAAGCCTGGGTTGAACAGACATGAGAAGATAATGATGGGGATGCATGTGTTGACAAGCCTGGGTAGAACAGACATGAGAAGATAATGATGGGGATGCATGTGTTGACAAGCCTGGGTTGAACAGACATGAGAAGATAACGATGGGGATGCATGTGTTGACAAGCCTGGGTTGAACAGACATGAGAAGAGAATGATGGGGATGCATGTGTTGACAAGCCTGGGTAGAACAGACATGAGAAGATAATGATGGGGATGCATGTGTTGACAAGCCTGGGTTGAACAGACATGAGAAGATAATGATGGGGATGCATGTGTTGACAAGCCTGGGTTGAACAGACATGAGAAGATAATGATGGGGATGCATGTGTTGACAAGCCTGGGTTGAACAGACATGAGAAGATAACGATGGGGATGCATGTGTTGACAAGCCTGGGTTGAACAGACATGAGAAGATAATGATGGGGATGCATGTGTTGACAAGCCTGGGTTGAACAGACATGAGAAGATAATGATGGGGATGCATGTGTTGACAAGCCTGGGTTGAACAGACATGAGAAGATAATGATGGGGATGCATGTGTTGACAAGCCTGGGTTGAACAGACATGAGAAGATAACGATGGGGATGCATGTGTTGACAAGCCTGGGTTGAACAGACATGAGAAGATAACGATGGGGATGCATGTGTTGACAAGCCTGGGTTGAACAGACATGAGAAGATAATGATGGGGATGCATGTGTTGACAAGCCTGGGTTGAACAGACATGAGAAGATAATGATGGGGATGCATGTGTTGACAAGCCTGGGTTGAACAGACATGAGAAGATAACGATGGGGATGCATGTGTTGACAAGCCTGGGTTGAACAGACATGAGAAGATAATGATGGGGATGCATGTGTTGACAAGCCTGGGTTGAACAGACATGAGAAGATAATGATGGGGATGCATGTGTTGACAAGCCTGGGTTGAACAGACATGAGAAGATAACGATGGGGATGCATGTATTGACAAGCCTGGGTTGAACAGACATGAGAAGATAACGATGGGGATGCATGTGTTGACAAGCCTGGGTTGAACAGACATGAGAAGATAACGATGGGGATGCATGTGTTGACAAGCCTGGGTTGAACAGACATGAGAAGATAACGATGGGGATGCATGTGTTGACAAGCCTGGGTTGAACAGACATGAGAAGATAACGATGGGGATGCATGTGTTGACAAGCCTGGGTTGAACAGACATGAGAAGATAACGATGGGGATGCATGTGTTGACAAGCCTGGGTTGAACAGACATGAGAAGATAACGATGGGGATGCATGTGTTGACAAGCCTGGGTTGAACAGACATGAGAAGATAACGATGGGGATGCATGTGTTGACAAGTCTGGGTTGAACAGACATGAGAAGATAATGATGGGGATGCATGTGTTGACAAGCCTGGGTTGAACAGACATGAGAAGATAACGATGGGGATGCATGTGTTGACAAGCCTGGGTTGAACAGACATGAGAAGATAATGATGGGGATGCATGTGTTGACAAGCCTGGGTTGAACAGACATGAGAAGATAATGATGGGGATGCATGTGTTGACAAGCCTGGGTTGAACAGACATGAGAAGATAATGATAGGGATGCATGTGTTGACAAGCCTGGGTTGAACAGACATGAGAAGAGAATGATGGGGATGCATTTGTTGACAAGCCTGGGTTGAACAGACATGAGAAGATAATGATGGGGATGCATGTGTTGACAAGCCTGGGTTGAACAGACATGAGAAGATAATGATAGGGATGCATGTGTTGACAAGCCTGGGTTGAACAGACATGAGAAGAGAATGATAGGGATGCATGTGTTGACAAGCTTGTGTTAAACAGATATGAGAAGAGAATGTTGGGGATGCATTTGTTAACAAGTCTGGGTTGAACAGACACGATAAGAGAATTGTGAGGATGCATTTGTAAACAAGCCTGGGTTGAACAGACATGAGAAGATAATGATGGGGATGCATGTGTTGACAAGCCTGGGTTGAACAGACATGAGAAGATAATGATGGGGATGCATGTGTTGACAAGCCTGGGTTGAACAGACATGAGAAGATAATGATAGGGATGCATGTGTTGACAAGCCTGGGTTGAACAGACATGAGAAGAGAATGATGGGGATGCATTTGTTGACAAGCCTGGGTTGAACAGACATGAGAAGATAATGATGGGGATGCATGTGTTGACAAGCCTGGGTTGAACAGACATGAGAAGATAATGATAGGGATGCATGTGTTGACAAGCCTGGGTTGAACAGACATGAGAAGAGAATGATAGGGATGCATGTGTTGACAAGCTTGTGTTAAACAGATATGAGAAGAGAATGTTGGGGATGCATTTGTTAACAAGTCTGGGTTGAACAGACACGATAAGAGAATTGTGAGGATGCATTTGTAAACAAGCCTGGGTTGAACAGACATGAGAAGAGAATGATAGGGATGCATTTGTAAACAAGCCTGGTTAAACAGACATGAAAAGAGGATGATGGGGATGGAAGAATGGTGTCACAGTACGTAGGCCCTATTATCATCAGCTATATATAGCAGCACGCCTAGCAGCCACAGACAGTATACACGAAGTAACAGTACCAACAACATCATTATGTTGTGACTATCAATGACAATATTATTTTACACCTAACCTTCGGTGGCGTTGTTGGAGTTACATGCTGAGACTCGTTTATAGTCGAACGCAGCGCCCTCCATCGGATACTGCGAGTCGGCGCAACCGCAGCGCTCAATGACGTAACGCTGGTAACACGTGGCGAAACAGGCCTGTGCCACCAAAATGCACAACGTATACTGATTGCTACAGACATGCTCATGCATTTACGTGACTAGATCAAATCGGTTGTTCCATAAAATTAAAACCTCTTTCCTTGGGTTTCCACGACAACGACAGGGCGCCATATGACGACTTCTATAATTGATTCAAAGGTTTCACGTGTGAGCAACAGAGGGCGCTATTACCACAACAGTATTCGTTGTGTAGATTAATATCATTTTATGCATTACATCATGATTAGGTCTCTTGTCCAAAATCCGCCCATATGTTTTCGGTAACAAAACACTAGATACGCAAAAAAGCAAGACGGAGCACTATGTTTGTCTCTCGACTTACAGCAATGCTGTAGCCGACGGGATACGCCTCCTCAAAGACACTCCTCTTGATGTTCCGTTCTGTTGTGTCGGTGCAGTTGCCGTACGGCTCAGGCAGACGAACGACGTTCAACTGCAACGGAAGAGGTGTCTATCATTAACATTTTGTGTTTCATATTCTGTTTCGATAGACAACTTTTACTTTGATGCGTGTACGACTTTCACTGCCCGTAGTGCCACCAAGCAAGTCATAACATCCACGTACAATGGATAAACTTTCACACAACATGTTTCGGTAAGTCATTGTTTAAGGTCCTGTGATTAAAGATCTCAACAGTAAAACAATTTGAAATATATAAATTATGACATTATTCCTTTCTACTTCCACCACCGAATTATGTCACCAAAGTATCAGTTATAATCAATTGTAAATCACTGGTGTTAAACTCAAGGGGCTCTAATTATCTTACTTGTTTCTCAGACCCTTTTTAAAGTATGTAGAATGTTTGTTTCTCTCCAGGAAATAACTCCCCATCTCGGAAACAAGTTGCACTACTAATAAACTCCACTGTTTGCATTAGTAGTTTTGGTGGAGTCCCATTTACTCCTGGTGATTTATTAGTATTCATAGTTTTTATTTTATTTTCTACTAGTTCCGGAGTTACAATTAACTGCCATAAATGGTGTGATTTAGCCCCCTCAAACGTAACATCTGGTACTGGGGAAAAACTAATATCTTACCTATTTGTATCCTCCTGTGCCATTAAAACATAACTGATATAATATTTCCAGCTTTTTCTTTTATTCGTTCGACTTAATCGCAGCAATAATATTTCTGTTTATTCCATTCATAGACACACACACACACACACACACACACACACACACACACACACACACACACACACACACACACACACACACACACACACACACACACACACACACACACACACACACACACACACACACACACACACACACACACACACACACACACACACACACACACACACACACACACACACACACACACACACACACACACACACACACACACACACACACACGTCATTGTTTTTTTATAGTACATGTCTATTTGTTGCTCAATGTCTCCTTTGGAGTTTTTCTAATTTCAGTAGTGAAATTATGCATAATTTACCTGACGAATGCCAATGAGAGTCATCTGCCCCGGCGCTGCCAAGACACCTTCGTCCGTTGGGAAAGGCATCCGATCCTTTGGATGAACGACAACACGGACACCCGCTGAGCCTCCAAACTCCTTTACGTAATCATCTTGTCCAATGTTCAGCGTCAGAGTCAACCCTAAGTACAAGATACACCATTCATTTATAGCCATCTATTCCATGAGGCAAAAAGATGGAAGAGTTCACACTGGGAAAAGGACATAATGGATAGGGTCATTTTCTTGGGTTCGAAAACAGATTGCTACTTGTGGTGATTGTGATGGAGAAATCCGAAGAGGACTGGCTCTCGGCAGAACAGCAACAGTGAAGGAAAGCGGGAGTGAGAAAGACCACACATGTTATGAGGACGGACGGACGGACGGACGGACGGACGGACGGACGGACGGACGGACGGACGGACGGACGGACGGACGGACGGACGGACGGACGGACGGACGGACGGACGGACGGACGGACGGACGGACGGACGGACGGACGGACGGACGGACGGACGGACGGACGGACGGACGGACGGACGGACGGACGGACGGACGGACGGACGGACGGACGGACGGACGGATGAGATCAGGGATCTGACGATGAACATCACACGCGCTGTGTATAAAATAGTGGCCCCTATCGCAGCTTTAGTTACCATGTCTTGTTCCTGCTCGCTGTTGAACACGCGGTGAATGTGTCTTGTTCCACGCCGAGTTGAAGATGTAGCAGTTGCCGTGTTGTGTGTCGTAGAACGACGCGAAATCACTGCAGACGTAAAACAATGGATTATTCCCTACTCTTCTGTCTGCTTACATTTCCTGGAGTGACTATTTTTAAAATGAAGTTAGTGGACGTATGTGTTTTACAAGTCTCTCACGAAAACGTGCTCGACCTGTTATATCTAAACAGACAGACAGGAAGTTATAATTTTCGCAGTTGCCTATATATATTTACTATCTTCAAAAGTACTATGTTGTGTTGAGAAGTGATTATCGTAAAGAATCTCACCTGCGCTTGGAACGTTACTTTCTGCTGGTTGGTGTTGTTATTGTCAGGGTTCTGTTGCCGCGACCATAAAAATGATGGCGAGAACAACATATTGTTTTCCTACGTACCTCATACGGCACTTGGAACCTGCAAACTCGCAGTCGACGATGAGCTCAAGCGCCGAGTATCCCATCTTCTGTTTGCTGCTAGTCGGGAGGTCGGCCACAATTTCCATAATTCTACTTGTCTTGACGAACTCTTTTGTCAGTGGCAGGCGTTCCGGATACAAGTCGTCCTCAACGCCTCTGTTAGGCGTTGTTGTTGTTATTGTTGTTGTTTTTGTCGCTGCAGTTTTTGTTTTCTTAGCATCTGTGGTCGTAGTAGTTGTTGTTGTTGTCTTTGGTGGTGTTGTTGTTTTAGTTGTTGTTTCCTCAATCGTTGCCTGCATAGTCGTTGTCGGCGCTGTTTTAGTTGTTGTTTCCTCAACCGTTGCCTGCATAGTCGTTGTCGGCGCTGTTTTAGTTGTTGTTTCCTCAACCGTTGTCTGCACAGTCGTTGTCGGCGCTGTTTTAGTTGTTGTTTCCTCAACCGTTGTCTGCATAATCGTTGTCGGCGCTGTTTTAGTTGTTGTTTCCTCAACCGTTGTCTGCATAGTCGTTGTCGGCGCTGTTTTAGTTGTTGTTGTTGTTGTTGTTGTTGATTTCGTTGTCGGCGACATTGTTGGTGATGTCCTTGTTGTTGTTGCTTCCGCGGTGCTTGTGTCGTCCGTTGTGTTCGCTGTAACACGTTGTTCCTTCGTAGCATTTGGAAGTTATTCAGTAATTCTCCTTATTGGTGTATTCAGCTCGATTAGCTAACATTGCCTTATACGTGTTGTTGATAAATGATTGCTTATGCACGAGTTGACAAGAGGGCCGATGGCAAGTTGGCCAGGAAACCATTGACTTGGTAGCAGTCTTGTCAAGTGCATGTCAGTCGTGTTTTTAATTCAATTCATCAAAACGACTAGCATTTTCACATTACTCCTACTTCGCTTAAACAGAGTAGCTTTCTAGCAATATCTTCATGACTTTTAAATATATTATCCAAACGGTGTACTTACTTACAAACCTGCGCTCGCACAGAGATGAGTAGTCACTGCTACAGTCGTCGTTCTGCCAATGGTCGACGCCCCAATGATTGACATAGGTACACTTGGACGGAGTTCTCGGGAAACCATGCTTCCACGCGTGGTAGTTTGCCAGATCTGTTTTCCCGTTCCATTTCCAAACTAATGTGTTATTATCTTCCACTGTCGTCAGCGATATCCATACCCTGGAACAACATCGCCACGTACTGAAAAAGCATTATTTGTGCAATATATTGGTGAATGCTTGTGGAGTACAAATCATGGATTTATGTTCAAATGGTCATTATAAATGATGGATTATGCACGTATTTGTAATCGATAATTTATCGAGGTTACTTTGTAAAACTGAGGAGTCAAGGAGCAGACAGTAATTGGCTGAAATCCTGTGTATATTTCAATACACGATGGTACTGACCCTATAGTAAACTTTGAGAGAAATGTGAAATGAAACTGCGTCGTTGTCTTATGTTTTAATAAATTTAATATGTATTATATTAATTAGCGTAAATTTTAAATGTTAAGTCAAAGTAATCTGGATTGTCTGTGACGAGAACGTGACGTTGTACAATCCGTTGACTACTGAGGCCAAACAAAACTGTTTCTGGATACAATAAAATTATGCCAGCAATTGTTTTAAGCCGATTTCACGTTTGAAAACATTTTGATATACTGGTTGGTGACAATGGGACCGTAGAATTCAAGAGAGGCTCCCTAAGCGAAAGTTTAGCAAAATCGCTAATATGTACTGCAATGGTATTTATATATTACAGGAGCGAATTTATGGGCCGAAATATCGTGTTCGTTGTGTTTGTGAAAGGAGGCGTTATTTAGTTTGATGGCGCTACAATCGCTCCAACCGTTGTGCTCTCGTTGATATGGCATAACGTTAAACGGCAAATTAACTGCATAACCAGATCAGGTCTCTTATACAAACGTATATGAAATAAAATAATATTAACTCATAGGTGGACCACTTGTTTTTGTACAGGACGGCATTATTTTCCAGGTGCTGCATCTTCTCGGGCGTGTCAATAACCGCCATCTTGGCGCCATGAACGTTCGCACATTCCGTTTGCATCGAGTCGAAGTTACTGAGCCCGATGATGAAGTAACACGTGTAGTTCATACCGTCGTGAAACAGGGCCGTGTGACATTCATCTGTTGAGTGAGAAGTGAGAAGAGCAGTTCAAAAATAACAGTGCCGTGTGACATTCATCTGTTGAGTGAGAAGTGAGAAGAGCAGTTCAAGAATAACAGGTTATTTCAAATTCACAAATCACATTCAATTGTTCTAGTGGAGCATCACGATTATGCCGTGTGACATTCATCTGTTGAGTGAGAAGTGAGAAGAGCAGTTCAAGAATAACAGTGCCGTGTGACATTCATCTGTTGAGTGAGAAGTGAGAAGAGCAGTTCAAGAATAACAGTGCCGTGTGACATTCATCTGTTGAGTGAGAAGTGAGAAGAGC
The DNA here is from genome assembly GCA_963662155.1 of Lamellibrachia columna. NCBI lineage: Eukaryota > Metazoa > Annelida > Polychaeta > Sabellida > Siboglinidae > Lamellibrachia > Lamellibrachia columna. Next base: position 51,779,668 of record OY759271.1, read on the forward strand.
AGTTCAAGAATAACAGTGCCGTGTGACATTCATCTGTTGAGTGAGAAGTGAGAAGAGCAGTTCAAGAATAACAGTGCCGTGTGACATTCATCTGTTGAGTGAGAAGTGAGAAGAGCAGTTCAAGAATAACAGTGCCGTGTGACATTCATCTGTTGAGTGAGAAGTGAGAAGAGCAGTTCAAGAATAACAGTGCCGTGTGACATTCATCTGTTGAGTGAGAAGTGAGAAGAGCAGTTCAAGAATAACAGTGCCGTGTGACATTCATCTGTTGAGTGAGAAGTGAGAAGAGCAGTTCAAGAATAACAGTGCCGTGTGACATTCATCTGTTGAGTGAGAAGTGAGAAGAGCAGTTCAAGAATAACAGGTTATTTCAAATTCACAAATCACATTCAATTGTTCTAGTGGAGCATCACGATTATGCCGTGTGACATTCATCTGTTGAGTGAGAAGTGAGAAGAGCAGTTCAAGAATAACAGTGCCGTGTGACATTCATCTGTTGAGTGAGAAGTGAGAAGAGCAGTTCAAGAATAACAGTGCCGTGTGACATTCATCTGTTGAGTGAGAAGTGAGAAGAGCAGTTCAAGAATAACAGGTTATTTCAAATTCACAAATCACATTCAATTGTTCTAGTGGAGCATCACGATTATGCCGTGTGACATTCATCTGTTGAGTGAGAAGTGAGAAGAGCAGTTCAAGAATAACAGGTTATTTCAAATTCACAAATCACATTCAATTGTTCTAGTGGAGCATCACGATTATGCAGTAGAAGGTATAGAAGATGATAGCGGAATAGGATCAGTGTCTCTCTTGACACGTAAAGTACCCGGAGGCTGGCTATGTTCCGGTTGTTTGTATAATTGAGTAAACCGAATTGGTAATACATTTGAACATTTATACTATCATTATGTACATTTTTGACGATATCTTTCTAATGTGTTAATGCATCGGTATATGGAACAATTTGGGTCGACATTTTCCCATAGCGTAAGTCTCATATAGTTAAAAAAAAGTTGAGTTGTCGTTTTCCCTACTGCATTATCAGTTTGGTTTTAAATATGACACTTTCGCCTACACATGACCTATTAATGTGATTACACTGTACTAGTTGTAACCGCCGAGAAATCACAAATGTGACGCAGTGGAAATTTAATTCACAAATATGACTTTACGACCCAAAACAGAAATATGATATCCTCCGACAGAGGGCGGTGCGACTGACCTGTTCCATTAGGGCGTTCACACAACGCGTATTTGTTAGACGTGCAGTACGTGTTCTCCCACATGTATTCTTTTATGTATGTACACATCGGGGATACCCTAGGATTGTCATCAGCCCAAGCGCTGTATTTCATCTCTTCCGTGTCTCCCCACACCCATGTAGACCGGAACGGGCCGTCCTCCTTTAGAAGCCAAACCCATACCCTGAAACGTCACAGCCAGGGTTGATGAACAGGTGTCGTCTGGGACAGCCGCATAAACACCTGCTGTTGTGTAATTATAAACAATTTTAATGAATTAACCTCGATTTTAATAATGCAAGATAATACATAGCATAGCAACAGAAGCACTTTGTTTTAAAACGGGCAGTACAACTATAGTACGATTTGCGGTTCACATCACGCGTCATCATTTAACAGAGAAAGTAATGTCACTACCGGAAAACTAGCGCAAAAAAAAGTTATTAAAGCGATGTACTAGAACAACATATTTCTAGTATAGTTTTTTTCATGACAAACATAATAAACAGCCAGTGTGATATAATGATACGATAGTTGGACCAATAAAACGTAGGTGTATAAAGTTGTTTTTATTCCTTAAGGACACAGTTTGCTGTGCATATAGTATGCCTTTACCGGTATGTATCGGCCAACAGATTCGTCTTTTTGATGTGATCAATCTTCTTATTTGTGTCAAGTATTGCCAAGTGGCCTTTCTGTGCTTTGCAAAGATCGAACGCGCGGTCAAAGTTCCTTCCGGTCTGCTTTGGTATCCAGTAGCAATAGAAGACGCCGTCTTGCTCGAACAATCGATTTGGACAGACTGAATCACAATGTTGAACTAACATCAATGGTCGTATTAGCACTAGTACTAAACACAGGCGTATTGGTACCATGACAAAATAATACAAATAATAGGAAAGTGACATTATTCTTGTTAATTATGTTAGTAATAAATATGTGTTACTGAAAAAAATATGCCAAGCGCAGGCATGCTATTTGAATATGGTGTGACACACATTACGTATTGTACCGACTGAATACTAAGCCGTGTTTGAAGAAGAAAGATTTGCGATTAACGGACGTCTTTGTTTGTTTGTGTGTTTGTTTGCTGCATCTTTGCAATTTATATAAAATAAATTATGACATGTCGGGGAAATCAGTTGTTTAGCGAAACTTTACAAGCACGCACGTACAAATGATCGCACGCACGTACTTACGCACGCACACACATATGAAACTTAATCTAATTTAGCAACGTGACAGATACTTGCAAGAAGCGACTATGATGAATACTTGAACACATACCAGCCAACTAAACGAAGGAGTTAATCGTAGCTAAGACGGGGTATTCTATAATGGCGTTTAAATGTTTCCAAATATTTCACGTCAATTGTATACTATACGGTTTCCGGGAGAACAAAGAAGTAGTGAAATTTCAAACATTAAAGTTAAACGCCAAAATACAATCCAAAGCTAAACTTTGTTCCCTAACACAATTATCCATTTCGTGGAGATACATGGCGATGAATCAGAGAACAACAATTATGATTAAACGAACATATGTAATTTACACTGCATAATTATATAGCAGCGAACTCACTCAGTCGTTCGCAGAGCGATAATCCTTTCTTGTTGCATTCGTCGTTCTTCCATTTATCGTTTTCAATGTAAACACATTTGCCTCCTGTAGATTGTGGATAGTTGTTAGCCCAGCCTCCGACAGTATCCGCAGTTGTTCCTCCCCACTTCCACGTGCCCGAGCTCATCCACCCACCGGCAACATGTGTCAGCCAAATCCATACCCTGTATCGACAAGCCTCACATTGTCAGTGTTTTGGCAGCGTATACAGTTCGGCAAACATTTAGAGGGTTTATTTGTATTACATCAATACGATATTGCCGACAACGCTAAGTGGCAGAATACTATGAAGACGTTGAAAAAGTACGACAATAAAGATATGCTTTAAATGCTGTAAAGAGACGAAATAAAATACATTCGTTTGATGCGACGCCTGTGCTGTGACCAGCAATCCGCAATCAACATTGACATAATCGATGAGGATAGAATTTTATATAAACGGTAACAAAGTTACGTTCTTATATAGCGCGGTATCCAGTCGTTGGGACTGCTCAAAGCGCTTTGCATTTCACCCCCTGGTCGATATGTTCATTCCACTGACATCTCGACTTCTCTGAGAAGAATTAAGCCATGCTGCAATTACTGCCCGAAGACTATTTGCTGACATATCCACCACTGTCTGTAACCAGATACTCATTTACGTCTGAGTGAACTGTGGGCTGAACAAAATTGCAAAGCTTCGAAACGGCAGCAAGATGATTCGAACTCGGGTCCGCTCCACTGCGACTCTGACGTTCTAACACCCACGCTACCGCGCTTCATATATGTTATCATCGTGCATTTAAAACTGAGAAATTAATGTTACTAGCAATATCATGGTTACATGATTGAATGTACGTAAATATGGCAACATAAATGGCTGACCCAAGAGAGACGCGATAAGGATGGTTAGTTTATCTTGTATGTACCTTCTGTTGTCCGTTCCGTCTAACACACCGTTGTCCTTTATATGCGCCACCTTCTGTTGTCCGTTCCGTCTAACACACCGTTGTCCTTTATATGCGCCACCTTCTGTTGTCCGTTCCGTCTAACACACCGTTGTCCTCTATATGCGCCACCTTCTCGGCCGAGTTCAGTATCGCCAGATGTGCGTGGGCGTTTCTACAACGCTGCTTTGCCGCATCGAACGTCTTCTTGTTATCATCCTCCTTCTCAGGAACCCAGAAACACCTTATGCCCTTCTCATCCGTATATACCGGCACCGGACATCCTGGCAAATGTCGGTTACAGCTTTATTCTACGCAAGAACACGATTTCTTCATGGAACGTGGCACCACTTTGAGGTTGGCAGAGAATAGCTCATACAACTATGCATACTTCTACATTACCATCAGCGTATCCCTCCATCCATCAATCAGTGTACCATTAGATACACTGAATAGACTAGAACAGCTGCAAAATGTATTTGAATAGTTTTGGAATATTCTAAGACTGCTGTATTAAAAAAGGCTGAATGATTATAAAAGGAATATTTATGGAATTAATGCAAAATGAAAGGGTAAATACGTATGTAACGTATAGCACACAAGTATATTTGGCTTTTGATTTGTTATTGATTATTAATAATAGTTAATGTTGAATAATGCCCTATGATATCCAAAAACGAATAAAAAAGTTAACAACGGCCAACCCAAATATGACAAAATAGAATCCTCATTGATATTATACATTCTATTAATATTCTAAATTATATTAATATGTATAAATATATTTAATATCCGTACTTCTAGCAGTTATTTCGACCAACGGCCTCGGATTCTTCTTAGCTCTCTTCTTCCTCGTCCGTTTGTCGTCGTTGATGAGTCGACTCAAGGCCGAACTCTCGGACACCGCTGACTGCCTCACCGGGTTCAGGTTACAGATCGTCACGGCAGGGAAGGTCAGCTGACGACGCGTCACCAAAGCGACGTTGACGTCAGTCTCGCGTGAGAAGTAGAGGATGCAAGACGTCGTCAGGTGGTATATGAGGACTAGTACACAGCCGGCCGTCATCAGACCCCAGAAACTCATCTTCACAACTCCTGCAGAGATACCAAGAACACAGACCCAGTGGTATACTATAACTGTGTATGTATAACAGAGAAAACTAAATCGTGTTTCTTATTGGACTAACATCGTCTCGTTTCGTTTTCTTTTCATTATAATTGAGGGTATACATAGGCTATGTCCCGTTGATCTATAGCCAATTCTTTATCCTGACCGAAGTAATGCTGCCAACATGTTTAAAGGGTTACCTAATTATATATTTGATTCAATTGCTGAACTATCCCCGAGTTAGTCTTGCAAATCTATTGTACTATGAAACTATTACAAATAATCTGAAGAGTGCAGCCTATTGGGAGGGTATTTTCTGTTGACCGATACCACAAATCCCAGACGTTGGTGTTAAATTACAACAGTTCCTACACAGCAATACAGCAGGTATTAAGGTAGGCGGCTACCTTGAAATCAAGCTAACTACGCATCAATCTGCACATCGTAGTCGGAACATGAAATCAACACAAAAGTTATACTGTCGATTATAACTACGTCCTCTATGTCAGTTATAAGCAGTCATGTCCTCTATGTCAGTTATAAGCAGTCATGATTCATGTTTTTTTTTAAACGAACCGAAAACAATATAAATTTAAAACACTACTAGTGGAGCCCTCCGGCGGACAACGTATGTTGTAAATTCGAATTTTTTTTCGGAACTCGTGTGATTTTAAGATAGCAAACCCTGATTTTGTTGTCAGGCACTTTATTAGTTTTTTTCTGTGTACATAGATGAGAATAATAAAATAACATTTCGGACAACTTTTAATGAAATGACATTATTGATTGTTTGTAAAATTTGGCGTTTAATAACAGTTGTGTTCATGTTGCTGCTGAGGTAGCTGTTACTATGTCAGATATTTCAATATTTTGCACGGAAATCCCCAATTGTTGCTACATTTTATAGAGATAAATATTAAACGAACATTTTGGCCACGTTTTACTAAAGTGGTATTACTCCTTGGGGGTAAAATATTGAATATGATCGAACTTTAGCTAAATTATGGTTTTCCATGACTTAATAAATTACATAAAATAATTATCATTTTTAATGCATATTTCGCATATTATATTTTACATTATATGGATTAATTAATGTAGTGGATTCCAAACCACCTATACAATTTAAGGTTTCATTTCTTTGATTTCATAGTACTCGTTTACATTAACTTAACTTAACTATACCAGAATATGTCATTAACTGGTCAACTTGTGAAATTATTATATACATAATTAAATACGTTTTTAAAATATGGCGTTTTTCAAATTGATCCGTGCCTCTCAGTGTTGTGACAAAATGCTACATACATTTTGAAGTTGCATCTATTTTTTTATGTTAAGAGATCACATACATAATACACCATATAAACATTGTCGCGTAATACACCATATAAACATTGTCGCGTAATACACCATATAAACATTGTCGCGTAATACACCATATAAACATTGTCGTGTAATACGCCTTATAAACATTCTCGTGTAATACACCATATAAACATTCTCGTGTAATACACCATATAAACATTGTCGCGTAATACACCATATAAACATTGTCGCGTAATACACCATATAAACATTGTCGTGTAATACGCCTTATAAACATTCTCGTGTAATACACCATATAAACATTGTCGTGTAATACACCATATAAACATTGTCGTGTAATACACCATATAAACATTGTCGTGTAATACACCATATAAACATTGTCGTGTAATACACCATATAAACATTGTCGTGTAATACACCATATAAACAAACACCGAGTGTGGGTGTTTCTTATTATTTTAGCTGTTAAAGAATTCAGTATTGTTTTTCTGCGTGAAAATAACAGACCGTAACACCATTTATTAACACCATTTATTACGTAATTATGTCAAAAATAAGACACTGTCGTTTATGCCTACGATAAGACAACCTGTTGAATCATTGTCTTGCCAGGGATTGTACTGTGCTGTGACTTGTTCATTTTAGTTGCATTTTATATATGAAAACTACAAAGGTAAAACTACAAAGGTAAAACTACAAAGGTAAAACTACAAAGGTAAAACTACAAAGGTAAAACTACAAAGGTAAAACTACAAAGGTAAAACTACAAAGGTACAACTACAAAGGTAAAACTACAAAGGTAAAACTACAAAGGTAAAACTACAAAGGTAAAACTACAAAGGTAAAACTACAAAGGTAAAACTACAAAGGTAAAACTACAAAGGTACAACTACAAAGGTAAAACTACAAAGGTAAAACGATCTGAGTCAAACATTTTCCATTTTGAGCTAAGACAATGTAAAAACATTGGACATTGCTCGTTTTACTAATTTTCAGGCCATTATCTCGGATACATATATTATTATATAGTAAAACAACTAAATAACTACCAAGTTCATTATCTATATGCTACATCAACATATATCAGGCGCCTGCTGCTGCTGCTGCTGCTGCTGCTGCTGCTGCTGCTGCTGCTGCTGCTGCTGCTGCTGCTGCTGCTGCTGCTGCTGCTGCTGCTGCTGCTGCTGCTGCTGCTGCTGCTGCTGCTGCTGCTGCTGCTGCTGCTGCTGCTGCTGCTGCTGCTGCTGCTGCTGCTGCTGCTGCTGCTGCTGCTGCTGCCTGATGCTGCTGCTGCCTGATGCTGCTGCTGCCTGATGCTGCTGCTGCCTGATGCTACCACTAATAATAATAATAATAATGAAATAACAAAATAACTTTTTTGTGGAACGACGTTTACAGCATCTAGTACAATGTGGGTCAGTCATGGCATGCATGATTAGTGCGCATTGCAGGGCACGAATCTCAGGGCAACCACCCGTGGAAGTTTTACTACTTCCTTTACATTAAATACACAACATATGTATCGTGTGTTCTACCGGGGATTCGGGGTGCTTTGTTCTAGAAGACGGGCATTCACGGACACAGTCCGTCAATGCTGCGTAGACTGGGTGATACTGACCACTTGAGGAATGCATTGAGGCCCAAGATTGGACGAATTTGAACGGCATAGAACGCGTTATGTTGAGTGGTTTTGAAAGTACAATTTTACGACGCGATTTTTCGTTTTTCCGAACAATGGGGCAAGCGTTAATTTCGAGGGTCGTGTTGTTGTACTAGGAACATTTTGGATGTTCGTCATGCATTTTTGAGTAACCATGCACACAACACAATATTTGCACTTTTGTCATAACGACGGTTGATTTGTTAACTTTTTCAAAAGAACAGCCTCTGCTTCGATAGAAACATATTGTCAAACATTCGTGTGTCACAAGACTATCAAGAGAACAAACCTGTCGCTGTAACAAATCCATTGCATAGATTGTATTACATTAGTAGGTGCTACGTATAGTATGTATTCAGTTCATCCAATGAACAAAGTCATATCCATATAAGTTACATTGTCAATCGTGCATGGAACGTTTATGCGCACACAAAGATAAATCCATTAACAGTTGCGGGTAATGTTTGTGGTCGTACGTTGCCGTGATAGCCCACGACGTCTACATTCGACTGTCATTATGCCGGGCGTGTCAACTTCACCGCAATGGCGTTGTTAACGACGCCTTCAACATTAGAAGTTATTAAACCAGGTGTTTGCCAACTTCGCCAGCGGTCAATTTGAAACAGGCACTACGTCTTCTCTGTGCTATGGTACAATGACATTTTACTAGTTAAGATATGCTAGCATTTAATGTTATCATATAAGTATGGTACTTTTGTACAAGCTGAAATATTGCCTCTACACGACAGTTATGCAACTGCGTAATCATGCCACGGCTACTTAGCTCATCAGGTTCGTTGATGATGACATATGCACGCAGTGTGTCAGTAGTAATGTGCGCAGACGGTTTATAAAAGAGTGCAAACTGTTGTTAAAATCTTCGAAGCAATTGACTTTTATCGTTATATCGGGCAACCTACAAAATAATGAGTTGCCTTTTATTGGTAGCTTTAGTGTCTATAGACACATAGACACATGAATTAGTAGCTTTAGTGTCTATACATAGACACATAGACACATGAATTAGTAGCTTTAGTGTCTATACATAGACACATAGACACATTAATTAGTAGCTTTAGTGTCTATACATAGACACATAGACACATGAATTAGTAGCTTTAGTGTCTATACATAGACACATAGACACATGAATTAGTAGCTTTAGTGTCTATACATAGACACATAGACACATGAATTAGTAGCTTTAGTGTCTATACATAGACACATAGACACATGAATTAGTAGCTTTAGTGTCTATACATAGACACATAGACACATGAATTAGTAGCTTTAGTGTCTATACATAGACACATAGACACATGAATGAGTAGCTTTAGTGTCTATACATGGACACATAGACACATGAATTAGTAGCTTTAGTGTCTATACATGGACACATAGACACATGAATTAGTAGCTTTAGTGTCTATACATGGACACATAGACACATGAATTAGTAGCTTTAGTGTCTATACATGGACACATAGACACATGAATTAGTAGCTTTAGTGTCTATACATGGACACATACACACATGAATTAGTAGCTTTAGTGTCTATACATAGACACATACACACATGAATTAGTAGCTTTAGTGTCTATAAATAGACACATACACACATGAATTAGTAGCTGTAGTGTCTATACATAGACACATACACACATGAATTAGTAGCTTTAGTGTCTATACATAGACACATACACACATGAATTAGTAGCTTTAGTGTCTATACATAGACACATACACACATGAAATAGTAGCTTTAGTGTCTATACATAGACACATACACACATGAATTAGTAGCTTTAGTGTCTATACATAGACACATACACACATGAATTAGTAGCTTTAGTGTCTATACATAGACACATAGACACATGAATTAGTAGCTTTAGTGTCTATACATAGACACATAGACACATGAATTAGTAGCTTTAGTGTCTATACATAGACACATAGACACATGAATTAGTAGCTTTAGTGTCTATACATAGACACATACACACACGAATTAGTAGCTTTAGTGTCTATACATAGACACATACACACACGAATTAGTAGCTTTAGTGTCTATACATAGACACATACACACACGAATTAGTAGCTTTAGTGTCTATACATAGACACATACACACACGAATTAGTAGCTTTAGTGTCTATACATAGACACATACACACACGAATTAGTAGCTTTAGTGTCTATACATAGACACATACACACACGAATTAGTAGCTTTAGTGTCTATACATAGACACATACACACACGAATTAGTAGCTTTAGTGTCTATACATAGACACATACACACACGAATTAGTAGCTTTAGTGTCTATACATAGACACATACACACACGAATTAGTAGCTTTAGTGTCTATACATAGACACATACACACACGAATTAGTAGCTGTAGTGTCTATACATAGACACATACACACATGAATTAGTAGCTTTAGTGTCTATACATAGACACATACACACATGAATTAGTAGCTTTAGTGTCTATACATAGACACATACACACATGAATTAGTAGCTGTAGTGTCTATACATAGACACATACACACATGAATTTGTAGCTTTAGTGTCTATACATAGACACATACACACATGAATTAGTAGCTTTAGTGTCTATACATAGACACATACACACATGAATTAGTAGCTTTAGTGTCTATACATAGACACATACACACATGAATTAGTAGCTTTAGTGTCTATACATAGACACATACACACATGAATTAGTAGCTTTAGTGTCTATACATAGACACATACACACATGAATTAGTAGCTTTAGTGTCTATACATAGACACATACACACATGAATTAGTAGCTTTAGTGTCTATACATAGACACATAGACACATGAATTAGTAGCTTTAGTGTCTATACATAGACACATACACACATGAATTAGTAGCTTTAGTGTCTATACATAGACACATACACACATGAATTAGTAGCTGTAGTGTCTATACATAGACACATACACACATGAATTAGTAGCTTTAGTGTCTATACATAGACACATACACACATGAATTAGTAGCTTTAGTGTCTATACATAGACACATACACACATGAATTAGTAGCTTTAGTGTCTATACATAGACACATACACACATGAATTAGTAGCTGTAGTGTCTATACATAGACACATACACACATGAATTAGCAAACGCTGTTAGAACCTTGTTTAGACATATCACACAAAAAGGATACTGACTCTGATAGTGGAATATCATATATATACTATTACTATTTGTTGGGTGACTTGTTTGGTGAGGACATTACAATTTTTATTTAACGCAATACAAATTAACAATCTGGATAACGCGTTTCGTGGTATTGCAGTGCATGTCTTAATACGAACATAAACTGAAGTGGGAATAAAAAATGTGTTAAAAACAGCGTACTATGCAGATTATCCTTATTAAATATTTTATGTACCTATATGAAATTTGGCATGTAGTATTCTTATTATAGCCGCTGCATGATAATCACACTTACTTATAACTGTTTGAATACAGTATGGACTTGCATTTTGGCAAAAGTGAACACTTTATGTGAAAACGCCCCTCTATAAGAAGACCACACTGTCACTGCGGTCGTTTGTTATTGTATATTATGTCTTTGCCAATGCTGATGATGGACAGAGATAGTGGTGTGCCAATGCTGATGATGGACAGAGAGAGTGGTGTGCCAATGCTGATGATGGACAGAGATAGTGGTGTGCCAATGCTGATGATGGACAGAGAGAGTGGTGTGCCAATGCTGATGATGGACAGAGAGAGTGGTGTGCCAATGCTGATGATGGACAGAGAGAGTGGTGTGCCAATGCTGATGATGGACAGAGAGAGTGGTGTGCCAATGCTGACGATGGACAGAGAGAGTGGTGTTTTGTGCGTCGACGACATACGTGTTGTTTTGCTTCACTTACCAACGGCTCTGCGGACATGCGGAACGCCGTGCGATGTCGTTGTGTCCGTGAAGCCGCGCCAGACACTGCCCGGCCCGACGCTCTGTTTGTCCGGCCCAGCGTCCGACGGCGTCAGAAAGGTGTACAACTGCTTTTCCCCTTTCTCCTCCATCTCACCTGTAGTATGACACAACCCATTGAAAATTGTTCGCGCAATCAAATTACATTTACGACTTAGTTTTTAGGAGGTGAGGAAATGCTTAGGCGGCACTTGGACGCTAATATGTGTGACGTTAAGTTGCAATGTATCCTAAATTCCCTGTGGATAGTTGCAGGTCTGTGTGTTTCCCTTCCCTTTGTTTCCCTTCCCTTTGTTTCCCTTCCCTTGGCATTACTATCCTTTTCTCGTCCAGTTGGATTTTTGCATTGATCCATGTGAAAATAAGTATACATATTTAGCGTGAAAATAACAATGACACTGCAACTAATGTCGTAACATATTTCATGTTATGACTACATGCACACTGACTTAATGTAAATTTTACATTTGTTTATTATACATTGTCCATATTATGTGCCATAATTTGTTACATTCCTGAATATCTCTGTAGAACGTGGACTTTCCTTGAATTTAGTATTACAAGCTAACTGAACGCACGCTAATATATTATTATTGCATGACATATTAACAAATATTCTTTTGTTAACATGCCCTCTATACGTCTTCAGCATTTGACGTTATGGTACATATGGTAGATATGATGCCTGCGTTAAGATGTTGTTTATCGAAAACCATTAAAAAAATACCTTCATCTTGCAAACAAACGTTTATTTATCATACAATTACTACAGAACCGTTCACGTCTTACCTTTCAGAACCGGCCAACACTATGATATCTTTCCAGTGCATGTGGTCATGGTTGACATTATTTAATTCGCAGTGAACTTAATAAGTACCTGGCTCTCCCTTTAATATAACCTGAACGCACTAAATCCAATATGCAATGTGTGCCCATAAGACGCGAAACGGTCACGTTTCAAACATGCCGAAAAGCATTGATTGTATTTGGCATTCTGTCGCTGGGGCGGGTCAATATTGCCATTTATCAAGTGTCCTAACAACGGTACATTACACAGCACATTCGTTTCAAATAAGTTATCGTCGACGATGTTCACTTGTAATAGATATAGCTCGTACACGAAACGTGGATCATAATAGATATAGCTCGTACACGAAACGTGGATCATAATAGATATAGCTCGTACACGAAACGTGGATCATATTAAGTATTTGTAGGAAGATTGGTAAACGTTGGGTATTATACATGTGGGGCGCGATAGCATACCGGTTAGAAGGCCGGACTCTCAGTCGAGAGAACCCGGTTTCAAATCCCACTGCGGTCGCTTCGAACCTTTGGCAAGTTTGATCACCCCACGTTGCCACAGTTCACTCAACTGTATAAATGAGTACCTGGCAATACAGACAGTGGTGGATATGTGAACGAATAGCCTTCGCGCAGCAATTGCAGCGTGGCTGAATACTTCCCAAAGAAGTTGAGATGGCTTTGGAATGAACAGGTCTGCCAGGGGGTGAAGTGTAAAGCGCTTTGAGCAGTCCTATGGACCGGATACCGCGCTATATAAGAACATACCTTTACTTTACTTTACTTTACACTTCTATGCTGAACAGTAAAGGGAACGCCAATATTTCAACATAAGTTTTTGTCACGACACTTGCCGAACTTTTGTCAACGCCTCATGATGCAGCTGTATGCGATGTCTCGATAAAGAATCTCGTACACGGCTACACTACGCACGCTCTAGCCCAGTTAGTTCAGGGGCTGCGTATGCACGTGAGATGTGCAGGCGTCGTATGTTACTTGGTCTAACGTTGTCTATGAATATGTGTGTGTGTGTGTGTGTGTGTGTGTGTGTGTGTGTGTGTGTTTGTGTGTGTGTGTGTGTGTGTGTGTGTGTGTTTGTTTGTTTGTGTGTGTGTTTGTGCGGGTTTGTGCGTGTTTGTGTGTGCATGTGTGTTGGCGGGCGTGCATGCGTGCGTGCTGAATACCGCAATACTAAGAACAATGTAAACGCAATGTGTTATAGTTTGTGAGCGTGCGTGAGTGCGTGCGTGTGTGCGTGCGTGCGTGCTTGACTGCGCGTGTTTCTCATTAAGTTATAAATATAATACGTTAGGTCATGTTATACTAAAACTACCATATTTCTCTGCTATAAAATATGTATCCGTAATTATTTGATTTGCTTCATGCTAACAACCATAGCGTAGCACTCTGCTTAGAAAAATAATTGGCGAGACATATTGAGAATGAATGAAGATATATTCATTTCAGGAACACTGCCCCTTAATGAAATGACAAAACAAACTGATACAAATCAACAATTTATTTGTCATTCATCATTGCATGTTACATGTAAATACAAAATAAACGCTTAGGGTTATCTAAGTAGCAACAAGTATTTGTTAGCCTATTTTGTGGTCATATACGCTGTTACTACTTATTATAATTATTATGTTATATATACACTGTAAATATATTTTAGACGGAATCGTATATGCTAAATACATCATATATCATATGAAATTACATATCAACTTTTATATGCTCAAGTATTTCAATTTACAGAAGGAATTATTATTGTTGACCTGCATTGAGTTTGAATAATGATACATACATTAGAGTAACCCTACCGACAGTCGAACACAAACACGACGAGTGGCCCCTGACACGGTGTCCGTGCAAGCGGCTTCGCGCGTAAATAAATATTAAATACATTCGGTGGGAATATTTGTTTAATATTAAGATATTTACTTTAATGACATACAAGACATATTATATAAGACGCATGCATTGACTTCACAGCAAGGTATCCAAACATTTTGGCAAATCACAAATGTGCAAAAATGTAAAAAACACATTACAAATGTGATACCCAGTCTTATGGGTACTCAATTCGATTTCAGACAGTGGCACTAAAACCTGGGGAATTAGCAACAGTCATATGACCGTTGCGAGATTTTATAATAATCAATAATATTTACGTTTGTTTATGTGATGTTTTATAATTTCACCTGAGCATCTGGCTAACGGCTTTAAAAAGCATAGTTAGACACACTTCGACCAAAGTTTTGGAAGCGTTGAATCTGGGTGAGGATAATGCCAAAAAACTGTCCGCGGATTTCCTGTACGCAATACGGATTTTTGGGGACAGCATAACATTGAATGACAAACTTACAACGGTCGAAGCCATCGATCAGTGACAGTGGTCGAACTATTCCATTATGTAGCGCCACTGTTTGTCGCCCGCAAGAGAGGCTATTGTGACGAATATGATTGGTTACCCTGAATATGGGTGAACCAAGAAATTGACTTTGAAGCTTAACTCATCAAGTAAAAGGTAAAATGCAAAGGTACGTTCTTATATAGCGTAGTATCCAGTCCTCGGCGCTTTACACTTCACTTTACATAAGTAAGAGTATTGTTTTAATTTTTACGAAGCATTCGAACCAACTTTAAACATACCATGCACAAATCACGCACAAAAAAATAAAACGTCACTGCAAATATTAACGTTTTGGTCGCGGGTTCGCATCCAATAATAATACACTTTTCCGTACTCTTTTATTTTATGATAATTTTATTTGTATAAAACTATTATTAGAAACTGTTGACGCTGTTTACCTCTCAAGAAACTTGGCATTGTCTCCGAATATTTCGACTTTATTTCATGGCCTTCGTCAACGCACTGGCTTCGCTACGAACGAATCACATGACCAGCGTCATGTGACACAAGCTGGAAAAGGATTGGCGGGAGCTCCTGGCCGACGTCTCGGTTCACGGCAGGTTTCGTTCGGTAGGTGTTTGTTGTTTCCATGAGTTACCTTATTTACTAGTTATCTTCATGATCTAGAATCCATAAATCGTTCGTTGAACATTGGTGGTGTTCTGTTTCTGTTTACTGGTGGCTGAAAGGGGCTGGCGACTAGATATATACATGTTCTTTCATTCGTGTGCCTAGTGGTTTCGCTGTCTCTCCGATAGAAGGACTTTCACATTCTGGGCATCATATGACATAGACAACCCCACACCTTGTATCCGTTGTTATCTTGTATCTTAGGTGTACCAACAGTGATCTCAGGATGTTGGTTGGCTTGTGAAACAAGTATATCGTAGGATGTGAACATACTTGTAAATTTGCTCGCATAGCTTATTAGCACAGGGCAGACCTATTATATGTGATATGTAGCTGGTGTGAACCTATCCATCTTGTTTCCCAAGGTAACCGAAAATGGAGATGAAAACAGTGATATCCTAGTAAAGCTCTTCAACCAGATATTGAAGAATGAAAGTACTATCATAGACTGGACAGATTGTTTGATAATTAAATTACCAGAAAAGGGAGATACGAGACATTGTATTAACTGGAGAGGCATAACTCGAGACATTGTATTAACTGGAGAGGCATAACTCGAGACATTGTATTAACTGGAGAGGCATAACTCTACTTTCAGAACATTGTTCTGCTCCAACATACTACAACGCGTAAGGAAATGGGTGGATCCTCACGAAAGGACGGACAAGTTGGTTTCTTACCTGGGAGATCTATATTCACATATTCCCTTTTAGGAACATCGTAGAACAATAAAACGAATGGCAGACCCCTCTAGTGGTGAACTTAGTACACATCGTAGAACAATAAAACGAATGGCAGACCCCTCTAGTGGTGAACTTAGTACACATCGTAGAACAATAAAACGAATGGCAGACCCCTCTAGTGGTGAACTTAGTACACATCGTAGAACAATAAAACGAATGGCAGACCCCTCTAGTGGTGAACTTAGTACACATCGTAGAACAATAAAACGAATGGCAGACCCCTCTAGTGGTGAACTTAGTACACATCGTAGAACAATAAAACGAATGGCAGACCCCTCTAGTGGTGAACTTAGTACACATCGTAGAACAATAAAACGAATGGCAGACCCCTCTAGTGGTGAACTTAGTACACATCGTAGAACAATAAAACGAATGGCAGACCCCTCTAGTGGTGAACTTAGTACACATCGTAGAACAATAAAACGAATGGCAGACCCCTCTAGTGGTGAACTTAGTACACATCGTAGAACAATAAAACGAATGGCAGACCCCTCTAGTGGTGAACTTAGTACACATCGTAGAACAATAAAACGAATGGCAGACCCCTCTAGTGGTGAACTTAGTACACATCGTAGAACAATAAAACGAATGGCAGACCCCTCTAGTGGTGAACTTAGTACACATCGTAGAACAATAAAACGAATGGCAGACCCCTCTAGTGGTGAACTTAGTACACATCGTAGAACAATAAAACGAATGGCAGACCCCTCTAGTGGTGAACTTAGTACACATCGTAGAACAATAAAACGAATGGCAGACCCCTCTAGTGGTGAACTTAGTACACATCGTAGAACAATAAAACGAATGGCAGACCCCTCTAGTGGTGAACTTAGTACACATCGTAGAACAATAAAACGAATGGCAGACCCCTCTAGTGATGAACTTAGTACACATCGAGAAAGCAATTGACAGTATTGGCATAGACTCAATTTGGGAAATGTTGCTCCTCTACGGGATGCCTTCAAAATCATTAACATTATCAAATGTCTTTATGAGAAAGCGTAATGTTCAATAAATATTGAACAGGATGAAACAAACACTGTTAAGATAACCGCTGAAGTAAGACAATGTTGCATACTTTCATCTGTCTTGCTTGGAATTGTCTTGGATTTTGTAATGCGGCGGACTGAGGAAACAAAAACAGGAATAAACTGGACAGATGAAAAAGTGCTGGGAGATTTGGATTTTTCCGAAGACGTCTGCCTGTTAAACAGCTCTGTTGAAGACAAACTGTTTGTCAAGCAATGCCAACAAAGTTGGAACTCTTCATCAATGCCTCCAAAAAACACTTTCACTGAACGACAAGGCCCTTGCAGATGTGAATCGTTTCACCTACCTTATAATCTCCAAAGTTGGAGACTGTTCTGTTGCCATCAAGAATAGGCTTGGAAAACATGGGGAGAATTTAAAAAACTCACCAGAAATTGGGGTTCAAAGGGTATAAATATAAAGACCACTATAAGAATATTGTTTACATCAATGTTACACCTGCTTATCTATTGTTTACATCAATGTTACACCTGCTTATCTGTTGCTTATCTGTTGCTCTGAAACATGGAAAAGAATAGAAATGAAGTCATCAAGTTTCCAGACCTGACACGCTTGCGCAGACTTCTAAATATCTGATGGAACGATTTGTTCACCAATGAGGATGTACTTAACATAACAAAATAAGACACAAGACCTTGAAAGAATGGCTGAAGATAGACATGGATGGCGTCGATTGCTCTCAGCCATGTGTGGCTGACAGCCCAGGGAGGGAGTATGTGACCGGTCCTGGGAAGGCTGTAATACAGTCTAACATCTTGGAAACACACAACATCGTGGGAAACAAGTATCAATATGACACCACAGATGTGTTAAGCAACTACAAAGCTTTAACCTAATTATTGGAGATAATGTTTATATACATATTCTGGTGGTCATTATTGCTTATCCTGCACTGTGTCACTGTGTCATAAAATATTTTCAATCCATACAATTATCAACATTTTAAAGGGAAACAAAAGTCATTGTCTCGGGCCTATGCACCTTAATAGTTACTGAAACATAACCATTTGCAACTACAATTAAGAATATCACCAGTGGTTTACTATTTGTTGAACACGGATCATCTTGATTTCATGGGCCACGCCACACTGTTAGATAACCCTTTGTTAAGAGAGTCAAAGTATAGCAAAATTCCCTCGTCAAATGAAAATATATTTGTATACACCTATTCCAAACTGAACTTGTGTAGCATATTTTGGCCTTTGTTTACTAAACTAGTTCTCTTTGTTAGAAAAATATCACGTTTGTTTGAGACGTTGCGTTGGTTCTGTGTATACTGGCTTCATTTACTACGTCACACGTAGTCTAGGTTACCCGATTTTTATAGAACTGCACGTGCGGTTATCGGTCGCGCTGGTTAACACGTCAGACCTCGGTCAACCAGGAGAAACGAGCGGAATCTCCCACTTCTAAGACACATTCTTGTTAACCACTGACGTGATATTTCGCTTTAAAGTACTAATTCGGAGAGGCGAAACGGGGTCTGGGAATTAATAGGCTTTGTACGAATAGGTGAATGTCGATAATTGTACGAATAGGTGAATGTACGAATAGGTGAATGTACGAATAGGTAAATGTACGAATAGGTAAATGTCGACAATTGTGACCGGTTCCTTAGTTTTTTGAGAGGTAAACTATTTCAAATAAAACAAGCCAAGCAACCGGAATATATCACGCACGCACACACACACACACACACGCACGCACGCACGCACGCACGCACGCACGCACGCACGCACGCACGCACGCACGCACGCACGCACGCACGCACGCACGCACACACACATACGCATACACGCATACACGCACGCACGTACGCAAACACACACACACACACACACACACACACACACACACACACACACACACACACACACACAGACACACACACACACACACACACACACACACACACACACACACACACACACACACACACACACACACACACACACACACACACACACACACACACACACACACACACACACACACACACACACACACACACACACACACACACACACACACACACACACACACACATACACCATTGATTGTACCCGTCAAAATAGGCCCTGCCGCCGAAATGAAGTATATTTTGTATCCTGACAGATGGCGACATTCGATGCGAATCTAAATTATATGAGCTGATTAACCAATGTAAAAAATAGAGATTTATACAGAATGTCAAAAATGCAGATTTCAGCCAAACAAGGAGGCGTGTCTGATTGGATGCGTATAATACATAGTAATATAGAAATGATGCCAGATTTAAGCAAAGGGTCGGGATGCGCTTTTTTGTTGGCGGAGTGTAACAGGGAAGCATCGTGCAATTAATTAATCAAGATGTGGCATAAAGTAAACATTTTCATTACTACTCACCTTAAACGATATTTCCAGAGCAGCCACACGACTATATACCGTGCATGTCCAGGATGGTAACTTAGCAGGCCCACTGTATTGACTGAACAGCCCAATGTGTTAATTTAATAGACCCGCCGTGTTGACTAAAGAGGCCCTGTGTTTAATTGAGTAGGTCAACGGTGTTGACTGAACAGGCACAGTGTGTTAATTGAGTAGGCCCGCGGTGTTGACTGATAAGGCCCAAAGTAGTATGTGTTAATCCAGCAGACTAAGGATGTTAATTGAGCAAATCCAAAATGTTAACGGAGTATGCGCAGGGTGTTTTCCGAGTAGGCACAGGTTATTTACTGAGTAGGCACAGGGTGTTTGCTGAGTAGGCACTGGTTGTTTACTGAGTAGGCACAGGGTGTTTACTGAGCACACCCAATGTGTTATCTGAGTAGACCAATGATTTAACAAGATTTAACAAGATTGCCATCCCAAACAAAAAGTTCCAGATGGCAAGTGGACAATGAAGCCATTGGCTTATCGAGAGTCCAACATTTTTTTTATTATTGTATTATACCAAACAGACTCGTGGTTTCAGCCGAGTTGAGTTAGTTACTTTCTAGTTCAGTCGTCATGCCCATAGAACATGTATTTAACCCCGGTTTCCTTGGCGCAGGTGGAGGAGAATGTACACATTACTCTGTTCGATGACAGTATATGGCAGACAGGGTCGTTCGCAGATTTGATGTGATCCGCCATGTCATTTCGGCCAGAAATCGTTACATTTATCCAAATTTCCACTTTCGACAGTTATGGTATAATTGCACATAATCTGATAACAAATATACTAAAATATTTAACATAACTAGAACAAATTTACCTGCTATAAAATACCTATTTTTCTCTCAAAATTGTGGGTGCTTTGAACAGATGAATGCCTGCTAATACCGGCCGATGTAAGGATCAGAAGAAGCTACAGACAAAAGTTAACGCAATAGCTAATTAAGTAGCTAACTAAAAACACCACTCAAGACTCAATATCTGTGTTCAACGTTTATTTAATATGCTTTATTCTTGGACAGCCGACAGCTAAGACCTAATTTGCATGGTTTACTGTTCATTCGTTACTGGTATTCTTGATAAGTGGGAAAATATATATGACAAGAAAAGTAAGAGCGATGAAACACTGTAGGTGTATTGAAACGCTTTCGTCATAGTGAGGTTAATAATGGAATCTTAAGCCAACATATGTTGTACGTGTTATACATAATGTCTATTGTACGACATAATGTCTATTGTACGACATAATGTCTATTGTACGACATAATGTCTATTGTACGACATAATGTCTATTGTACGACATCAGATAATAAAACTGATTTCATACGCATTTACATAGATAAAACAACCACTTTAACTTTTTATTATAATACAATATTTTATGACCAAGTGACGTCACAAACATATCGCAATGACGTCACAAACATATCGCGCTGACGTCACAAATGTATAGCAATGACGCCACATACATATGACAATGACGTCACAAACATATTGCAGTGACATCACAAACATATTGCAGTGACATCACAAACACTACCCGCAACCGTAGTTTTATTCTTTGCCGCTAGGCATCGTACGTGTCGTGAATAATATTATGGTCTGTTCGAGAGTCTGTTCATCAACTAAATGTTTTGTTTGGTTAATGTCAGTTCTGGATAATTCGTGTAGGGCATAGTTTCATAAATATATTAAAAGGACAATTACTAAATATATTACTT
This sequence comes from Lamellibrachia columna, assembly GCA_963662155.1. Classification (NCBI taxonomy): domain Eukaryota; kingdom Metazoa; phylum Annelida; class Polychaeta; order Sabellida; family Siboglinidae; genus Lamellibrachia; species Lamellibrachia columna. The sequence goes on from OY759271.1 coordinate 51,801,336, forward strand.
CGTTCCGCCTATGTGCAATACACTATTGCAACCGACATCAGGTTTACTGAATGATTGCCTTGTGAGAGTATTTTGGAGAATAGTCGCCGTGCTGTGTTCATCAGCCGAGTTTGCCGTATGGTGACGTTCGCTTCTAGCGAAAGGCAACTCCGTGGCGTGGCGGCTTCCATTAAACATCGACGACAGGTGTCGGGCCTGCTCTGTCACCCTTCTCTGTAGCCCTCACCTGGAGTTTATCCAGAACAAAAACGTTGTTTCGCTAGAATTCCACAAAAGGCTATATGCGGTGACATCACAAATCACAATTACAGTTGATGTTTATCCTGTTTGTCAATGCACACTGAGAGTAGTTGGCATTAATAACACGTATGTACATAATATTAAAAATACTTTATAAATGGTGCGTGCCACTTTTATGACGTGGCACCCAGTATGACGTTTTCATTATGTCAGGGCTTCCCATTGCTACGAAACTCGGATGTTTAGTAGGAATTTCAGTAACCTATCAAATTAACTGTCAGATTGACGTCTGTAATATATATATATATATATATATATATATATATATATATATATATATATATATATATATATATATATATATATATATACATATATATATATATATATATATATATATATATATATATATATATATATATATATATATATATATATATATATATATATATATATATGTATATGTATATGTATATGTATATGTATATGTATATGTATATGTATATATATATGTATATATATATATATATATATATATATATATATATATATATGTATATGTATATATATATATATATGTATGTATGTATATATATATATATATATATATATATATATATATATATATATATATATATATCTGGCGCTAGAGTCAGCCTAGTGCGACGCACCTTCCCGTAGTCACACACTATATAGACTACCAACCTGCACATCGTTACTCTTTCGCAATAACCACGGTTTTTTTCCGGTTGGTTCTAGTGGCGTCTCTGAACTATTTATCCCGGCTCTCTGTTGCCGTCTTCGGAACACCCGCATCACGGCCAGCATGACACAGTCCATCGACAGTTCGAGAAACTCGAAGAGACTGATGATGGAACAGCCGATCCACAGGCCCAGTATTCCCCCGATGTCGGACGCAAAATTGACGGCCTGGGACAGGGAAAAGCAACATATTTATATTTAAATTGGTAGACAGCTTTAAATAATATCACAGACCTACAACATCAACGAGTCTTGTACATCTGGTGAAATAACATCTCATTGAAGCTAAGTGCGCACATTAGAGGCATGGCAACGTTTGTTCTATTTTTCGTACATTTGAGGAATTATATGTGTAAATACATTCATTGCCATTCAGTATAGGTTTTCACTTAATCGTCGAGTCTCTTGTGTTAAATTACCTTCCATTAGGCTTTTTTCATGGCGAAATTAATTGAGGCGGTGATTCATTGAGGATACATTGACCGTGCGCCCGTCATCCTTCTGCAAAGCTGTCATTTTGACTTACCGAGTACGACGGCGTCTCTTCGATGTTCTCGTAGTTGAAGTCTTCATAATAGACTTTGAGTTTCAGCAAATTGTTCCACAGCTTGGCGTCGTCCGTCGTGTTGCCGAGAAACCTCGCAATCTCAGCGGCCAGCTGTTGTTTTACAATTGCCTGTAGCGAAACGATAGCTCGGGATGTAGCTAACAATAGCTCCAGCTCGTAAGTGCGTTCAGATAAACAGAACATTGCGAAAAATTTTATGCACTTGGAAATTTGAAAATACACAATGATTGTATAATTATACTTCACAGTTGCAGACTTTTCATAATTAACAGCGAACTGTTATCAATTGGTTTTTTTCTTATTGGGATAATTCGTTTATGATATTAATAAAAGAGAAAGTATCATATACTTAATTATAATTATATTCTTTCTCACCTTGTGTAACTCGGACGGCCAAACAGCACTTGATGTTTGATACGTATAACCGGTCTCTCTGCAAATTAATATATGTTTTATTCGAGAAAACGTTCATCAAGTTGGGGGAGGGAAGGGGAGGGGAAGGGGAGGGGAGGAGGAGGGGAGGGGGAGTGGAGAAATGTCTTAAATTTTGAGTAGGTTGAGAGATTTCATTATAGGTTCCGTGTGTGAGTTGTATTTACTACGGGAAATTATTCTGATTGCCCTTTTCTGTAGTTTGGATACTCTATTCATATCAAAACCCCACGATAAAACGCTGTAGCTGAAATGTGGCACAATTAAACAATTATACATAGTCTTTAATGTGTCCCGGTAGGAAGTGCTTTAGTTTATTCATGAGTCCCAAAGTTCGTGGTATTTTATTTGATATTTTTTCAATGTGTGAACAGTTAATTTTATGTTATATTTCAGTTCAGTGTTAATGTTATCGCTGATAGTAGAAGAGTGGTGTATAGAGTATCGCCTTGAATTTATTGCTAGCAAGATGAATATCATTTATATAGAGAGTAAATAATAGGGGACCTAGTATTGACCCCTGCGGGACACCTGTTGAGATAGTTAAGGTTCAGACATTATATCATCGAATTGGACACATTGGCGTCTTTCGGTAAAGTAATTCATTACCCAAATTAGTCCTGTGTATTCCGTAATGTTCAAGCTTTTTGACATATATCTGCTCGCATGAAAAACCGTGTTGTGACTCACGTTGAGAATAATTAATCTCAATAGTTGTAGTCTCAAGAAAATCGTTAATCATTTTACAGTTACGCCAGACCACTGCCAGAGGTAAAAGCAATACATTACCACGACTCGGGATTATACATTCAAAGAACATTTCCATCTTATTTAGTAGACGTCCTTAGTAATGTTGACGTGCAGTTGCGATACATTGTCCGGTTTTAATCTGCTGAATTATTTCAATGTCTACAAGAGATTGAACAATGCATTGTGAGGCAACTATCCCATTAGACCAGGTACTTACTTGCACGGTAGTGGACAGTCGCAGTCCAGTCTGTTGTAGGTGTAGTCGATGCTGACGTGATACCTACACGTGTCTGTAGAACAGAGATTGTAATGCTTTGTAGTAGTCAACCATACTCATTAAACGAGAAAGGCACGAACACACGCAGGTCTTCAGACACAGGTACATTCGCACGCCCGCACGCATAATATGGATAGTGTGGACAAAAGGCTCGATAAGATTAAATTTAGGTTATATCACGTCGAGATAAGTTTACCTAACATGGGGCAAGATGGAGAGTAGTCGATTATATAAGATGGACCTAAGGATATACGAGATAGGGAAAAGACTGGACTATTAGCTGGAGAGAAGGTTGGCCAAGATGTAGTTATGGTTTGATAAGATCTACAGAAGATTAGATAAAATGGAGGTGAGGTTAAATAGCACTAAGGGAAGATTACATAATATAACACAATTTTATATAAGTTGGGGGAATGTTAGATAAGATGGAACGATGATACCATAAGATGGATCTAAGGTTAAATCACAAGGAGAGGTGTTAAATAAGGGGGAGAAACATAAAATAGAGGGGCGAACATATTGCAGAAAAAGAAAGAGCTTTCAGAGAGGTGAAATGCATAGGATAGAGTTTTGGGGAAATGGAAAACGGAGGGAAGTTGTTTGTGGAGTTGCCACAAAAACTGGGTGATGGTATCAACAATGTCATGTTGTTGTGACTACATATAATCATGACTCAGTTTGCATCAAACCTTGCGTTGGGTTGCTGGAGTCACATGCCGAAACTCGCTTGTAGTCGAACGCAGCGCCCTCCATCGGATACTGGGAGTCTGCACAACCGCAGCGCTCGATGACGTAACGCTGGTAGCACGTGCCGAAACAGGCCTGTGTCGACAGAAAGTACACCCCATGTCGCTACAGACATAAACATGCACTGACTTGATTAAGTCAAGGTGGTAGTTACATAAAACTGAAGCATTTCTCCTCGGGGTTTACTGGTAATGGCACGACACAGAATGGATACTTCCAAAATTAATATATTTGTTTCACGTGTAAGGAACATATTTGCAACATTGAACAAGATGCCATCCAAAGTAAGACCATAGATGGCAAGTGGACGAGAGAGAATTGTCGTATCGTAAAACCAACGTTTATCTATCAATGTGTAACCAGCCCTTCTGAGATACTTAACAATTTGTTTTTAACCATATTCAAGCTGCTAGAATTTATACAATCAGCAGATAACTGTGTTTTATTCATTTAATCGTCCTTTTTGCCAATTAATACTTTACTTACACTCTTCGACTTCACTATTTTACTTCCGTGTCCTTTAGTTATTCTACTTCCCATAAGTGAGAATAACTATATCTATTAATAGTTTCATAACCATTCAGTATCATAAAAACTCATCTAATCTCGTAGTCTCCAGTGTTATTAAACCACATTCTTTGAGGCGTTTTTCAAAACGAATGTCTGTCACTCTTGATTCAGTTTAGGCGCTGCCTGTGTATTCTTTCTAGCGTGTCCTTCTTACGATATGGCGCTTCATTCACAAAACAAAATCATCTCGTATTTTGAAAAGTAAATAATTCTTTGCGTAACATGATAGAAATGTGGACCCATCATGAATAATTATGGTGTCCAAATCGGTCCAGATAATTTCAGTGACAAATAATTGTGGGTGGGTGGATAGTTGATTGTGGGTGGGGTGGATTGTTGATTGTGTGGGTGGGGTGGATTGTTGATTGTGGGTGGGTGGATTGTTGATTGTGGGTGGGTGGATTGTTGATTGTGGGTGGGTGGGTGGGTGGGTGGTGGTGGGTGGGTGGTGGGTGGGTGGGTGGGTGGGTGGGTGGATTGTTGATTGTGGGTGGGTGGATTGTTGATTGTGGGTGGGGTGGGTGGGTGGGGTGGGTGGGTGGGTGGGTGGTGGATTGTTGATTGTGGGCGGGTGGGTGGGTTGTTGATTGTGGGTGGGTGGATTGTTGATTGTGGGTGGGTAGATTGTTGATTGTGGGTGGGTGGATTGTTGATTGTGGGTGGGTGGGTCTTTGATTGTGGGGGATGGATTGTTGATTGTAGGTGGGTGGATTGTTGATTGTGGGTGGGTGGATATTGATTGTGGGTGGGTGGATTGTTGATTGTGGGTGGGTGGGTGGATTATTGATTGTGGGTGGGTGGATTGTTGATTGTGGGTGGGGTGGGTGGGTGGGTTGTCGAAGGAATGCGGTCATACATTTTAGATCCACAAACAAGCAGTACAAATAAAGTGTCTCCCTGTAATATGTCCACAGTAGTTAAATGACGCCTGCTCATAATCACTTCAACCAAGTAACTGAAATCCGGCTTTAACTCGGTATCAAATTCTATTGCCGACTTACAGAGACGCTGTAGCCGACAGGATACACCTCCTCAAAGACGCTCCTCTTGATGTTCCGTTTCTGTTGTGTCGGTACAGTTGCCGTACGCTCAGCAAGCGAAGGACGTTCAACTGCAACGGAAGACATTCGTAACCTTTAATTGCTTTCCCACAAATATATGTAAATCTGTAATGATATTAGCCATTTATGCGCTACTGCATGTTATATTGAGCACTTATTATTTTTTTATTATGCTAACTCGGGAACAATATAAAATTATTGTTTCTGTACAAATAAAGAATGAGCTTATGCAATTGTCCTCCGGTCTATGTTAACTGGCGCCCACCAGGATATCATTCAGTAATGCCTTTTTACTAAAACACTGCTTAAACACAACACTGTTTTGTGTCTATATTGCTGAGTGTGCGTGCGGGTGCGTGCGGGTGCGTGCGGGTTGCGTGCGGGTGCGTGCGGGTGCGTGCGGGTGCGTGCGGGTGCGTGCGGGTGCGTGCGGGTGCGTGCGGGTGCGTGCGGGGTGCGTGGCGTGCGTGCGGGTGCGTGCGGGGTGCGTGCGGGTGCGTGCGGGGTGCGTGCGGGTGCGTGCGGGTGCGTGCGTGGGTGTGTGTCTCATTCTCTGTATTAATGTGCTTTTTAAATAACGATTCGTTCACAAATGCGAAATACAACAGGTACGTTACAGTTATTCAACATAATTCACCTGACGGATGCCAATGATACTCATCTGCCCCGGAGCTGCCAAGACGCCTTCGTCCTTTGGGAAAGGCATCCGGTCCTGTGGATGAACGACGATACGCACACCCGCTGAGCCTCCAAAGTCCTTCACGTAATCATATTGCCCAATGTTCAGCGTCAGAGTAGCCCTAAATGCAAGAGACGCCATTTCTAATGGCCGTCTAATTTGCATATCAAAACTACATGCATTATGGATTGTTCTCGGTGCTAATGCATTATGGGATTGTTCTCGGTGCTAATGCATTATGGGATTGTTCTCGGTGCTAATGTTTCTTCCTTCGCACATTCTCAAGATTACATCAAATTTCACTCCAAAATGATGTAAATTACAATCGGTTTTCCGGCTTGCACATTGGCACATTGGCACATTGGCACATTGCACAAGTATAACAATAATGTGAACGAAACAAAACTTGTGACTATTTAATCGGAAGCATTATGCCTACATGAAAGACATGTTTAATTGTTTTATTGTTCTACTACTGGTGACAGTGCTCTCTCTCTCTCTCTCTCTCTCTCTCTCTCTCTCTCTCTCTCTCTCTCTCTCTCTCTCTCTCTCTCTCTCTCTCTCTCTCTCTCTCTCTCTCTCTCTCTCTCTCTCTCATCCTCTCTCTCTCTCTCTCTCTCTCTCTCTCTCTCTCTCTCTCTCTCTCTCTCTCTCTCTCTCTCTCTCTCTCTCTCTCTCTCTCTCTCTCCTCTCTCTCTCTCTCTCTCTCTCTCTCTCTCTCTCAAAGCTCAAATGCGGAGTTGTGAAAGTTAAGATCTACACGTGTCGCTCGTCTAAACGCAAACATGATTCTGTTAAACCCATGGGGGGTACTGTCATGCCAAAACGGTGGGGGTGTGCCACCAGAGCCCCATGGAGCACATGGAGAAAGAGAGAGAGAAATCAAGAAATTTAGGGTCACCAAGAGAGAATTATTGAACAATTTATCTAATATCTATAAGCGTAAGGTAAGCCCGGGCGGAACGTTTTCACAGGGAAATTTCCTCTTCGATGAAAGAGAGAATTATCAGGTTAATTGGGGTACAAAGAGAGAAAATAAAAAAAAATTCTTCGGACAGAGAGAGCGGCACATACATGTATACCTCAGTATAGGGAGTACCCCCCTCCCCCCGGGGGGAAAACCGACTGAGTAAACAGGTCTTTTGTTACCGTATGATGTTCCTGTTCGGTGCTGCACACGCGGTGGCTGAGTCTTGTTCCACGCCGAGTTGAAGATGTAGCAGTTGCCGTGTTGTGTGTCGTAGAACGACGCGAAATCACTGCAGACATAAAACAATGAACGTGTCTTTCCCTTAATTGTTCTGACGAATGCAGTGTTATATTCAAGATCATAGTTTGTTAATGCAAAAGAGACACTTCAACTGCGAAGATGCGAGATTACGACGAAGAATAAACATGAACTGGCGTACGTGCCTGCGTGTGACTCGTGCGTGCCTGCGTGTGGCTCGTGCGTGCGTACAAAATGTAATGCAGTTTGTATGAAGAGCAACTGGGAATACTGAAAAATCTGCAAAAATACTTTTTTTGTTAGATATGTCTATATTGTAAACAGTCAACATACGGTTGGAAATACCGTTTCCTGCTGGTTGGTGGTGTTATTATCCGTGTCATGTGACCCGATAGTAATGGCGACGACAAAAACATATGTTGTCTTACGTACCTCACGTGACACTTGGAGCCGGCAAACTCGCAGTCGAGGATGAGCTCGAGATCCGAGTACCCCATTTTCTGTTTGCTGGTAGTTGGGGCAGATCGGCCACAATCTCCATCATTCTGTGTGTCTTGACGAATTCTTTCGTCAGTGGCAGGCGCTCTGGGTACCAGTTGTTCTCCACGTCTACACTAGGCGTCGTTGTCGTCGTCGTCGTCGTTGTAGTTGTAGTTGTTGCTTCCTCAGCAGTTGTCATTTTAGTTGTCGTTTCCTTAGTCGTTGTGGTTGTTTTTACTTGTGTAGTTGTCGCAGTTGTTTCTTTGACACTACTAGTCGCCACCGTTTGTCGCCATCGTTGTCGTCGCCGTTGTCTCCGCCGTTGTCGTCGCCTTTGTCGCCTTCGTTGTCGCCTTCGTTGTCGTCGCCGTTGTCGCTGTAACACGTAATTCAGTCGTGGCATTCGTAAACACATGTTTCTAGTAGAAGAAATATGTTGCTATGACAACCAGCCAGTCCCTGCTAGTGACAATGTCAGTAGCATGAGTTGTCGTTGTTGTAGGATTCACGCATCAACTGCCGTTCGCAGAATACTGAAGGTACATATGGAAGCAAGAGTATAGATTATTTACGAAATGTCATAAATAAATCAACAATGGTGTTGGTGGCGGGGGCGGCGTCGCAAGTAGTAGTAGTAGTTGCTGTTTATGGTGTAGGCGTAATAGTAGTAGTAGTAGTAGTAGTATAATACGACTAAACAACAACACTGTTAATAAGTCTATTGTCAGTTGTTGAGACCAGTATTTTGTCACTGAAACAAGTTTTCTTTCTCGTCACCGTCTGGACAACTTTGCTACATCGTGGCAGCGACACGGCAACTCACACTTGATGGATCGTTCACAGAGCGACAGCGCCTTTTTACTGCAGTCCCCTTTCTTCCATTCATCAACCTTTTTGTGTGTTCCGTGTACGCGCAGTCACCTTTGTCATCGTGCCACAACGCGAGCGTGTCTTTTGTTTCACCTCTCCATTTCCAGACGCCGTCAGTTCGTGTCAGCCACATCCACACGCTGTAGAGAAAGGCCCTACCTCGTCAGTGTTGCAGCAGCGTATACATGTTAGGCGACTTTCCGGCAGTTTATTTATTTTAATGACAACATTAAGATGCCGACAACGCTACGTTGCTGAATACGCTGACTGACAAGTTACAACAATGAAGATATTGTTAAATGCATCATTGAGACAACACAAAAGTTATTATTTTGATGTGAAACATATCATGACCAGCAATCTGCAGTAAACATTGTCGTAATTGGGTAAAACTTCGTACAAACCCGTGCGCTCTCGTGCGCTCCCGTGGCCTCTCGTGCGCTCTCGTGGGCACTCTGGAACACACGTGTGTGCCCGCCCGCAAAATATTGATGGCATGCGCATGCGACGGCCGTGGGTCAAACTGAGATAAATCAATAGCAAATGATATGTTACGCATTCGTGACGTCATTGAAACACAGTTGGTGTTGTTGCAATGATTATATTGTGTTTACCTGTCTTTCGTTCCATTTAACACCCCGTGGTTCTTTATGTGTGCCACCTTCTCGGCCGTGTCCAGTACGGCTAATGTCGCGTTGTGTTTCCTACAAAGATCCCATGCCGCCTTGAACGATTCCGCCTTGTTTTTCTTCTCAGGAACCCAGAAGCAACTTGTGCCCGTTCCGTCCGTGTATTCCGGTACTGGGCAATCTGCACAATTATAAAGTCGGTTACAGCTTTATTCTACTCGAGAACACGATTTATTCAAGGATCCTTAGTGAAGGAAATTACAAACAAGAGTGGTTTATTTACGAAATGTCACGACGATATCAACTATGTGGTGCAATAATACATGGAACTATCGATTCATCGCAATAGTCGATGTGACGATGCAGTACTATCAATAGTTATCGTCGATAGTAGGGCCTACATTGAACTATCGATAGTAACGATAGTCGGCAAAACAATTTAAAATATAAATAAACATGTTTTTTTTCTTCAACTATATAAACCAACAACGTATGAGACGGACTGCTTGGCATGCCAACTGGTGAGCAGAAGGAGAACTAGCCCAGAATTCAGTTCCTGATGACGGCTATCGACGGTAGCGTAAACGCTGAGTAAGCAAATCTCAGTAGTTGTGATTAGAAGAAAATCGTTACTTCATTATTCTCTACCAATTTTATGAACAATTTTCACGAGTATTTATCACTTATCTTTCTCGTCATCCCGTGACAGCGACGGAGCAACTCACCCGTCATGGGTCCTTCACAGAGCGACAATCCTTTATCGTCGCATTCTTTTTCTCCCATTCATCAATCTTATCGTGTTTTATGGACGCACCAGTCTTTGTCCCTTTTTGTCAGATTTTGGTTTGTCATCGTGCCACAACGCGAGAGTGTCAACGGTTTGTCCTCTCCATTTCCAGACGCCGTCAGTTCGTGTCAACCACATCCACACCCTGTAGAGAAAGGCCGTACCTCGTCAGTGTTGTAGCGTAAATGTTAGGCGACTTTTAGAGGGTTTATTGATTGTATGGCAACATTAAGATGCCGACAACGCTAAGTTGCTGACTGCGCAATGGACATATTATTAAATGCTGTATATAGAGACAAAACAAGACTGTTTTGTTTGATTTGAAACATATATCAAGTCCAGCATTCTGCAGTAGATTTTGACGTAATCGGAACTTGTCCAGACCTGTTTTCACTACAGAGCAAAACTAATATTCTGATAAATCAGTGTCTCAATCAGCATGCTGGTAATAACATCAAACATAAATATTATAAGACATGCTATTAGTGTAATAGTATTGGCTGAAAAGCCACAACCTATCACAACATTTTTTATGATAGAACTTGCAGTTGTCGCCGACCTGAACTTGCTCACAAACTTCCGCCCCATATTAAATATATCGTTTGTACGGAAGACAATTGACCGCTTCAACCCAAGGCAACTGCAACGTTTCCTTGACGTGAACGGCATGTACGCCGACCACGAGAGAGCCAACAGACCCTGTCCCAGTGCCGAGACGGCATTCTTGCGCATTCACAATAACATAGCACAGTCGGTAGACGCACGTCGCAGCGTATTTCTAGTTCTGTTAGACCTATCTACTGCTTTCGACACTATAGACCACGCTGTACTGCTGCGACGGCTGCACGGCTACGGCATCAGTGGCGAAGCACACGCGTGGCTGACGTCCTACCTCCAAGGCCGAACATCTGTGGTACGCCTCAGGAAAGGACTTCCGCAGAGTTCCGCAAAGGTCGATCTTCTGACCGATACTGTTTTAACGTCAACATGGCGCCACTTGTGAAACTCTTCCAACTGCACCATGTTCAACACCACCTTGTCCTGACAACACATACCTGTACGTCGAGTTCCGGCCAACTGAGCACGCAGACGCGGTCGTACGAATGGAGGCTTGCATCCGAGACGTAAAGACTTGGTTCTCGGACAATGGGCTCATCCTCAACGAGAGCAAATAGCAAGCCATTGTCATCCGGTCATTCAATCTGCGCGCGCTAATGTCGGAATGACTATTACCATAGCTCGAAATGTAGGGATACGAGACTCCCTAACAACCAGTGTGGTCAAATGTAAGGATACGAGAAAATGCATGCCTAGTGCATGCATTTGTAACTTCACCTATCGACTACGACAACGCGATGCTCCTCGCCATACCATTCCGTGTCCTTCACCGTCTGGAAATGGTACAGTGGCCAGCGCCACGAATCGTCCCTCAAATCCGACGAGACGACCGACAATCGATGTCCGAGGTACTGAGGCAAATGCACTGGCTTCCCTTGAAAAAGCGCATCGAGTGCAATCTATTAGTTGTACAGTGTGCGCTTTACGAAGGCATACCGGTGCACCTCGGCTTGCTGTTGCACCGTCACACGCCACGCCGCTCTCTATTTTCTGCCAGCGATCTACTTCTGCATGTTCCACGTGTCCTCGACCGGTGCGGCCGCCGGTCGTAGCGTGCGCTGGCCCGACGCAGTGGAACCCTTTACAAGCTATAGTACGGAACACCGGGAGTCGCGCTCAAATCAAAAATACATTAAATATATGTTTATGTTCAAACTATATATATATATATATATATATATATATATATATATATATATATATATATATATATATATATATATAGATATATATATATATATATATATATATATATATATATATATATATATATATATATATATATATATATATATATAAATATATATATATATATATATATATATATATATATATATATATATATATATATATATATATATATATATATATATATATATATATATATATATATATTTGTCTTTTATTTACGGTTTTTTAAAACTTGATACATTGCATGCGAAGCAGTAGTATTTAAAAAGTAGTGACCAATTGATATTATTTTATTGCCTATTGTACTTTCTTTTTGCATTTAACTATGTTCATATGAAATATTAAAATACTATTTTATGTATATATGTCCACATTCGTGAACGGGGCTTAGCCCCGGATTTGATGGTGTTGAAATAAGTTTATTATTATTATTATTGTCATTAGTCAGTAGTGATATTCCGCAAGTTAGCTTTTAAAATGTTTATTTTTTACAGCAATTGCACGAATATTCGACCGACCGCCATAGGTCGACAGCACGAGCAGTGCTGGCGTAGACCAGAACTGAGATAAATCAATACCACGTTATATGTAACGCTTTCATGTCGTCGTAGAAACATGGTTGGTTGTGTTCTCCTGTGTGTACCTCTCTTTCGTGCCATCTAACGCCCCGTGTTCCTGTATGTGTGCCACCTTCTCGGCCGTGTCCAGCACGGCTAGGGTTGCGTTGTAGGCACTGCACAGCGTCCGTGCCGCCTCGAACGAATTCGCATCCTTCTTGTCCTTCTCAGGAACCCAGAAACACCTTGTGCCCGTGTCGTCCGTATATTCTGTCACCGGACAACCTGCCAAATGACAAAGTTACAGCTTTGTTGTATCAGAGAACACGATACAGGGATCTGGTCAACACTTTGCGGTGTCAGGAGGAGATATACACGACAGTGTTATTTTATGTCATTTTATGACATAAATATATGGTCGTTTCTCACGAAACGTTCACAAATGGAGTTCGGGGGGGGGGAATAAACGTATTCCTATAACTTCTTACTTTCTGAAGAGACCATCGTGAGCTAATCGGGAAGTAAGATTTGTCAGACTAACTCCTAAAATGTAGGTGGCGTTGTACGTACTTAACCGTACGTCTGCATACAGCTCCTTGTACGTTGTACGTACTTAACCGTACGTCTGCATACAGCTCCTTGTACGTTGTACGTACTTAACCGTACGTCTGCATACAGCTCCTTGTACGTTGTACGTACTTAACCGTACGTCTGCATACAGCTCCTTGTACGTTGTACGTACTTAACCGTACGTCTGCATACAGCTCCTTGTACGTTGTACGTACTTAACCGTACGTCTGCATACAGCTCCTTGTAGTTTGAAAGGTCATTACTCTTATTTAGTATATAGTGATATTTCAATTTAAATAAGGGTAAAATAACATGTTTGTGCTTGGGACTCAGTAAGACATATTTTGTCAAACGTTTTCTCTGTTTCGGGCGATTACGTTACTTGCACTCTTCGACTGTGATGTAACTTTAAAAAGCATTTATTGAAAAGTACATAACTTAGGCTTTTTAACTGGGTATACTTTATTTACACTGGAGTTATAGCTTTCAGTCGATAGATAGTTTAAACATGCAGACGTACGGTTTCACATAATATAATAGTACCTATAAAAATTATGTGTGTGCATATTCCTTATGTGATTATATCATATTCTTATTATTTTGACTAGTATGCCACCCTACGGAAAACTTATGAATAAATTATCATGAGTTGATGGATTGTCAAAATCATGATCTAATAGTCAAATGTGCCTTAGTATAGTTACGATCCAATGTGTTTCATTACGTCGTGTCATATGAAACAAATGCACCTCAGAACTGATCGAACTTTGTTTGATTACACAGTGTCATCCCTCTTCGAAACCACCTCTCTTTCTCTCATCCATGTTGGATGGAACTATCCACCCTCGTCCAAGCTGTACTTTTTGAAGCGGGATGTGGCACATATATATATATATATATATATATATATATATATATATATATATATATATATATATATATATATATATATATATATATATATATATATATATATATATATATATATATATATATATATATATATATGACCAGTTCTGATATATATATATATATATATATATATATATATATATATATATATATATATTTCAGAACTGGTCATGGGACCTTAGCGTGGGCGGTAATTAATTATGGCACGGACTGCTGGCACATTCCACGTATAGATATCGTCCCTGCAGTCTTGAATAACTTCGGGGCTGGCTTCCAGGATGGTCATGGTTGTTTTGCTAGAACGTCAGACTGCCTAGCAAAACTCCCGGCTGTGGGTTATTATCCTGCCGGCCTTCATCAGGTTGTCCGCCTTCCTCTTTCAGCCGCCGCCCACGCTGTCGCATGGATTTTTCCCTTAGGCAGCCTCTAACCATGTCCACGAAGCTTGAAGGTCAACCAGTGCGGGGAATCTGTCAACAAGTGCAAGGTCAACAGTACTGGAAGGATTGTTTTAAATTCCTTATCAAGTGCTTTGATGAAAGCAGAAAGCTTGCCATCCTCCCTGGAGTGCTCTACCATTGCGCGGATAGTTACCAGGCATTTGTTATAGCACACAAGAGCTATTTAGTCCTGGTAGTTGCCCGCCCAGTGTTCTGCGTAGTCCGTCTAGTACGTTGCATATGTCGTCTCTGCGATGGACTGCTTCAAGATGCGAACCTGTAGATATTGGGCAGTGCTCTCGGGACTCAACCATTCCTTCTGTGAAGTTGCCTGTGAAGCCGTCTTTACTTTCCGCAACTTCATTGACCCCCCGTCCAACCCTCCCCCCGTTCTGGTGATGCAAGTGTCAACGTCAGTTGAATCAGTTTAGTACATTGCAGGTCGCACCTTCGTCTGCCTCGCTTCTTACTGCCCCCTATCTTGGGCTTGGTGTTTTATATATATATATAGCTCCTTACAGAGGCCACTCCTAGGCTCCTACCCAACGTGCGAGAGAGCCGCGACGCCTGTGCCAGCCACACTATGTAAGAGGTGTGGTGTGTGACGCCACACTAGCGATCACGATAGTCGTATTGGCATTGCTGCTATGATTACTCCAGTGTAGTTCGATATCGTTTGACCTGTTCGTCCTTTTGACGTAGGACCCTCTTCCACTGGGGTCCTTTCTGTGTAGCTTCGGGAACTACCTGACACGGAGCTTGTCAGCTTTCTTGTGTGGGTTGGTCTTGACGCGCTTGGTACTCATTCCGATATCTGAAAAACACGTTTAACATATGCGTTCGGTAAAACACTAAACTAGTGAAACCGTTCGCCCATCGAAACCGCACGTCGTACACCAGTCTAAGCTAGTTTAAATTTTATATATTGGGGATATAAAGATTGGCAGCGCATATGGCATATAAACACTGGCATAAGCCACTAACATAATAAATATAAACAAACACAAGTATATGATGCACTGCAACATTTGCTTAAAATTTCCATCAATTGTTTATTTTATTTATATGACATTTAAAAAAAAAAAACGATTGTTATTTCTATGCTAATGACAAGCTATACGCTTAGTCTATCCATTATACAAATAAAACCATTATTTAGAAATATAATTATGGCTATCAAACGGCTCTAGTGATATATGTCAACATTGTTACAATCGTAAGTCGCCTGAAGCCGTCCATCATCTCCAAGTTGCAGCATGTCTATTCACACGTCTATTCACACGTCTATTCACACGAAAGACACTCAAAGCCACATATTATTATTGCTCATGGCGACGAAGCGCACATTTCAGCTCGGCGAAAATAGCCAATTTACTCACTGCTAGACATCAATAACTTTCATAAAAAAAACGTGTAGAAAAAAAATACTTACCAAACGCGTTCTTTGGGGCTTTAGACTCTTTTCTATTCGTTTGGCGTCGCTTTAATTCTCATGAAGATCATTAGGAAGTAGCTCCGTGTAAATCGCCACGTAACAGATCTTGCCGACGTACGGTTTCGGGCGAAGTACATTAGACCGTTGGCAAATATTTAGCTTGACATATGTTATTGATGACATAAAATAGTTCTCACTAATGTACAGAACTGTTCTCACGACGTATTTGCAAATAAAAACTTCCCCAGTTCGGTTTTGTGACTTTCCGCAAGTTATTATCCAATGTTTTTGATTTAGAACAATGCGTGTCTAATGTATCCAGCTGAAGCATAACATTCTATGAGAAATCCATGTTATTTCGTGACATTTTGTGCTGCATTTGACTGTGATAAGTGCTGCGACGTACGGTTACACAAAGACTTCCCCAACATAAAAATAATCAGGAAATTTCTGGGATTTAACCAGAAATGTTAATATTGTTGTTAGTAATTCCCGAAATATATGCCATTATAGATAACTGTTAACTGTATGTCTGACATACGTGGTTCGAATATTAAACACTGTTTTAAAGACGACATCGTGTAAAAGGAGCAAAAATGACCCATTTATTTGAGACAGCACTCGGCGTCTTCATGGTACATATATAAACGTCGTAATGAAGACACAAACGTACGACCTGATCACAACCATCTACTCAGTTTATTGAAGGAGTAATTATCCTCGTTTGTCAACGTTTCGTGAGAACCGACCATATATATAATTATATATATATATATATATATATATATATATATATATATATATATATATATATATATATATATATATATATATATATATATATATATATATATGTATATATGTATGTATATATATATAATAGGTACATACATATATGTATATATATATACATATATATATATATGTATATGTATGTATATATATATATATATATATATATATATATATATATATATACATACATACATACATACATATATATATATATATATATATATATATATATATATATATATATATATATATATATATATATATATATATATATATATATATATATATATATATATATATATATATATATATATATATATATATATATATATATATATATATGACATGATGAATATCATTTCCCTCATACCCAAGTTTGTAACAGGCGCATTTCTCTTCTTCCTCTTCCGTTTGTCGTCGTTGATGAGTCGGCTCAAGGCCGAACTCTCGGACACCGCTGACTGCTTCACCGGGTTCAGGTTACAGATCGTCACGGCAGGGAAGGTCAGCTGACGACGCGTTACCAAGGAGACGTCTACATCTGTCTCGTACGAGAAGTACTGGATGCTGGACATGGTGAGATGGTAGATTAGGAGTGCTACACAAACGGCCGTCAGCACACCCCAGAAACACCTCTTGACGACTCCTGCAGATACAACAGGAACATATATCCGGTTGGGAACTAGTAACACAGATTATGAGAAAACTATCATTACTTTCCGTACACATGTTGTGACGACCAGATGAGCTGTACAACGTTGTCAAAGCGAAACGAAATGCAACGGACATGCGTGAAACAGTTCACTATTATTATTAAGCAGTACTAATACTCAACTCCTATATTCGCCTTTCTTTCATTTCTTTGTGAACATAGTCTTCGGTATCGTCGTTAGTCTACCCGCGGTTATA